>MNCI01030156.1:217975-283790 GCA_015680685.1 Gnetum montanum | reverse complement strand
TTGGTAATCCCAGCAGCGTTGCACTGGTTCAAGATGTGTACGGCAAGTGGAATGGATATTGGTGTTAGGAGTACTTAGCACTTAGTTAATGAATAGTTAAATTAGATTAGTCACTTAGTTATTCCTCTCTCTCCTCCTTATTAGTGCAGAATATAAAACACATAAAAGCCATAAAAATCATATGCCTCAAGCTTACTTAACCATACAACCGTGACATACAAGTAAGTTTGGGAAGACAACGATTAATCAACCCGTTATTGTTCCACACAAGTGCATAGGCACTTAGTCCTTGGAATTTGACCAGATCGTGCATGAAATGCTCATATTCGTATGGTTGAGTGTAGGGGTACCTTGCCACTCATCAACTATAATTGAAGCTTTTTATTGAATTTTTTATAGTAGAAAGCAGTAAATATTTTTTGGGGAAAAATCAAAATCAAACTTAAGGTTCAATGGTACAAAAACCTCATTCCTCAGAAACTAAAACAAAAATTATACAAGTGAAACCATAGCATAAGCTACTTAGTAAATTAGAAGAGAGTGGTCAAAGTGATCCTCTTAGGAGTCCTCTTATCTTGAGTTCTTTCATACTTAATTCTTGATGCATCCCAAGCTTTCTTCTCTTTCTCTTGTTTTACTGATGTTTTCACTTCTTTAGCCCCCACATTTTCCTTTTTAGTATTATTATCCAAATCTATCTCCTTCACCCTTACTTAGCTTGTACTAGCCCATAGTACAATTCTTATTAATCCAATAGATTACTAAGCTAGGCCAAGAAAAGGCTTTTCATATCATCCCAACTTGAAATACTATTTCTTAGTAAGTTTGAATACCAAATTTAAGGCATATCCTTTAAATTTTCTATAAGAAACCCATAAGCTTGATCTTGGTATTGAATATTTGCATGAGCTAAAGCTACTGATAAACCAAATAGAAGAGGTGAACTTTTTATCCTTCTAACTTATACTCTACTACTTGTTCCAAACTCAAAAACCTTTTTCTTTCAAGCCCTCCTAGCACCAAAAAGAACTATTGGTGTGCTAGTCCTAATTATGATAAACTATTAACTTATGAGCTTCTGAACAAATATTCATACCATCCTTCTAGCACCAAAAGAACTATTGATGACTATTTGGGTCTGCCAACATTGGGTGGCCTTCAAGTTTCATGACCTTGGGAAGTCATGAGATCGAAGGTGTTTTTCTAACAAGGTTTAGATGCTTGCTAGTCTTTGGCAACACCAAGGCCTAGATACCTCCAAATAGACTTAGAAGTTATGAAATGAACTAACCATGATCATGTGTTTGCTGTTGTAAATGTTGAAAGGGTTAGGTTGTGTATGAAATTGTAATCAGCTATTATAAAATAAATTTAGCTATATTTGTCAAATACTATGAGTTGTTAGAGATTCCTATTTTATTCAATTACTTAGTCTATATAGTCTGTATGGTACATTACTTGTAACAAATAAAATTTTGAAAAAATTGTTTGAGCACAATTCTACCAATCTACTCCTAATTTTCCCTAGAGAGAGTTCCACAAGAAAACTAGAAATAGAGTGAGCTTCAATGGACTTAGAAAGAGAAAGAAAAGAAAGTAATTTTTTGTGAAATCTCAAATATTTAAGCAAGATAAATTAATACAAAGAAATAATTCTCAATAAAGCTATTCCTAATTCAATAACTATGAATTATCCAAACCTTCTGAGCTTAACAAGAAATTTCACAAAAGATAATCTTATTATACTACCAAAAATTTTACATAAACTACAAAGTATGAGTCTCTATTTTGGCTAGTTAATAGTTGTGAAAGATTGCATTAAATAGAGCTTTCAAAAAAATTTCAAATTTTTTAATTGAAATACTAAGGTAATAAACTTTAAAAATAAAGAAGTTGTTTCAGTCCCATCAAAGTATTAAAGATTTTCCTAGATTCTCTATGCTCAAAATGAGCAATTTCATTAAGATATTACTATTAAACTTCTCTGGAGGTTTTTCAACAACATAAGCTCTTTTATGGCAAATATTAATAGGAGTCTAATATTGCACAAAAATAAGCTATAAAAGAAACCTAGGATAAATCCAAAAATTAAATGCCAAGCATGATACTATCTAAACTATTATCTAAGCAACTAAAAAATTAGGAAGAAAAGACCTCATAAGATTAAAAAAAAGTAGATGAATTGATAAATTAGCAAGCCATCTTACAAGATTCAATATCTTCTTCTTGATCTCCCAACCCTTTCCATACATTCTACATTTGAATCCCTTTTATAGTGAATTTAGGATAGTTACAATCATAATGAGCAGGTGAGGTAAGTTACAAACATTATAGAGGTTGGTTGTAACCACTATAGATTTAGGTGCTATGATTTTACAAGTGTGTGGTAGTTACAACCACCATAGAGATAAATAAGCTATAGTTAACAAGTGTCCCGTTTGGTTGTCAAGTGGCCTATTTGATGGTTATAACCACCATGGTAGTTAATAACTACCATAATTGACAAGTGTTCAATCCATGTGGGACTTTGAACAAGTATCTCATAAATTCCTTTCCTTTTTGAAAAAGAACATATTTTTTAACTAAAAGAAAGCATACCAAGTCAATGGATAATTCAGATGATCATGTATAGTATTGAATAAAAGCTTTTACATTTTTTTCCAAGGGGATATCGATTTCTTGCACTATGCTCTATTTCAATTTCTCTAATATATAATGTATCCTTAGGTACTTTAGCCACCTAAGCCATGGAAAGTACTTCAACATAAAATCATTGACCAAATATGGATCATTGTGGGGTGTAAATATAGTGTGATTTTTACTTCCACGCATTTCATCAACCTTTGTAGTTTCAAAATGCAGAATTAGTATCCTTCTCTATCGTTGTCATAACAACCCAAACTACCTCCCAACAAGTTTTTTTTTCTTTGCATTTTATTTTTCCACCATACTCATGACTCCTATTACAGCAATCACATATGCCATCTTTAACTCTGGGGAAAAACACTACAAGTGGTGTATGCCCAGCATTTCTGCAGTAAAATTTTATTTCTAGACATGTTGATATTCCTAATTTATCAAAATTTCCCCCATGATTACTGTGTGGGTGAGGTAGGTGATGACACAACTGCTGATCTTCTATAGAGCAAAAACCATGATGATGCATAGTACATGCACAATGTAGAGCTTCCATACCACCACATCACCAAGGCTACTTCATTTGTGATGTTTGCTGCTTGGTTGTTTGCCATTACCATGATATGTGTGCCAACTACAATTATGAAGCTTGTGCTCACAAAATAGTGCCAACAACCATCATATTCACATTCAAAATCCTCTTTGATTACCTTTCCTAAAATCCTTGTGCTATCTATGTTGTGTCATTTGTGTCCATGCTATCCTTGGCCAGTGCCACTCACCTCTTATGCCTACAATTTTGCCTTATTGCTACTACTACTAGATGCTATGGAGTCTTTTTTCATCGTTGTGATCGTAACTACCATCATCATAATCATAGTTTTCTACTGTTCCATGGTGACAAGCTTCACTAGCTATTGCTAATGATTCGGCATGTGGCCATTTCACCTATTTAGGGAGAGCTTTGACATGAGAACCTTCATCTTGGTGCTGGGTTTCTATGGACAACACAAATCCATCATAGAGACATTCTTGTGCTTAATGTTGATAGTGATCCATCTTCTATCCTAACAATGAAATTGGAGAAGTTTAGTATGCATAATAGTGTTAGAAGGAGATACATTAATGCGATAAGTTTTTCCCATGAAACAAACCATGCACTTTCCTTCCATTGGGTCCAAAGGTTTTAAGTTCCAACAATTATAATCAATGTCATAACTAGGTGACTGTGATAGATGATTTAACTTCCATAGTTGATGCGTAATATCATCCAAAATGTATGACTCATAACAATGCATTTACACATTGGAAACAATTTTTGTTACACATTTTAAGTTGTAATAGTTTCACATAATGTGGCTGCAGTTCTTCCTACAACCTGATAAATAGATGCATTCAAGGCTAGGGTGTTTCTTGGGTGTTGTTAATGTGATCAAATTTTCCTTGGCAACTGGTAATTTTTTAGTGGAAACATGGCAATCAAGGATCACCAATATTGTCAACTCCTGTGAGTTGCTAATTGTATAAGCTAGGTCTTGGAAATTTGTGCAACTACCTTGAAGCATTTCTAGTGAGGGAGGTAGCACTTGTAGCTTTAAACAACCATAGACATAGAGTCTTACTAGCTTTGAAATGTTTCCTATGGATGCAAAAAGTGTTTGCAAAGTCTAGCACTTGTTTAAGAACAAATATTTAAGAGTTGATAATCTGCCTATAAACTCTAGCAACTTTTACAAATTTAAGCATTACGTGAGATGTAATTTAGTTAAAACTATCAAACTTTCCATGAATTGTGGTAGGTGGATGAAACCAATGTTTTCTAACTCTAGGGTATCCAAGCTATAGAATTCCATAATGATCATACATGGCCAAACATTGGTTCTCCTTGCCAATATATCCACTAATCAATCTCTTATTTTCCACCTTTGGCATTTCTATGTATAGAGATGGGACATTTAGGATCATGCATAGCAATCTTATGATAACCATTAAAATCCAACGCCCATTTATCATTTTGTACCATTGAATTTTTAGGTAAATACTCTAATTTCTTGTCTACCATTGTACTGTCTTCCAATTTCCAATAAGAAAATAATTTGGCAATTTAATTCTCATCTTAACAAGATCTCAACTTTATTTTATAAAGTTTGCTCCATAAAATGGCAAAACTATAACAAAATTTTTTCCCCACTTTAAATGCTTAAATAAATTTATGTAAGCTCCATTTGAAATTAAATCGTAATTGAAGCTTTTTATTGAACTTTTTATAGTGGAAAGAAGTAAATCATTTTTGAGGAAAATTCCCATCAAACTTAAGGTTTGATGGTATAAAAACCTTGTTTGTACATGATGAATCACATTTTTTGCATGGCTTCAATATTAGATATCCAATATCAAAGCCCTAATATCAAGTCCCAAGATGTGATGTCAAATATTTGATATTGTGGGGAATGTGCTAGCCTATAAATATAGTGCTTGGGCACATGATTTCCATATAGCTCTTTGTCATAGCATAGTAGAGCTTTTGGAATTTTTTTCTCTAGAGTTATAATATTTTCCAAAGTGCCTACAGCAGGAGTCATTAAGTGTACGAATCTTTATTAGAGCATTGTTGTACTTTAGCATGGCAATGTGTGCAGTAATAAAGATGAGCTTTCTGATCAAACCTTGTAATACCTTAGCTAGCCTTAATATTTTATTCATGCAATTAATGTTTTATGCAATTTCATTTAATATTGCCAAGTAATTAAGCTAAAGTTAGCTAGTTCGAGTAAATAGAATTAATTAGGCACATAAGTACAACTACTTTGAGCATGTGCATGACTCTTAGTAATCCTAGCAATGCTTAACATTTGGTAACCCAACAACGTTATACATGTTCAGGATGTGCACAAAAAGTGGGATTGGATACTTATGTTAGGATAGTTAATTATTGATTAGCAATTAGATTAGTTAAATTGATTTATGAATTGAGTTTCAACTTGTTGTTAATTGTAGACAAATAAAATATAAAATAATAGAAATTATGTGCCCTGATTACACATAACCATACAATTAAGCTCCACAAGTATAGTTGAGAAGACAACGATTATTACAATTAGATTTCATGTCCTAGAACTAGTGTACTTAGGAACTTAGGGTTTGCAGAATTCAATTGGATCGTGTGTGAATGCTTGTGATTCGTATGGTTGGGCATAGGGGTACCTCATCACTCATCATTGGCGCCGTTGCTAAGAAACTTTTGTTTGTTACGTTCACTACCTAGGACTTAGTGAAAAATTATTAAAGATCATTGAAATGAACTCTAGAGTCATATCATACATTAAAATAACTACAACAATTTTAAGAAGCACACTACATTTTTTATTTTCTAACACAAGATGTCTTCTTCTCATAGGAGTGATTCTCCATCCAAGTTTGATGAAGTAAATTAGTAGGTGTTCCAAAAATATAGAGTGGTATATGCTCATCCTAATGAGTATGTACCCAGTTTCACCTTCATCCTACAGTAGGATGAACTACTATGGTGGTGCAACATGGAGGGTAACATTGTGTTGCTGCTCAATCAATCTGTTCTTGTAATGCTTCAACAAATTCTTATGCGATTAGGCCTCCACGGACTTCATGGTGAGTATGTTCTACAAGATAGTAACACCAAGGATTATCATTCCACTAAGGAACAATGTCTAAGGGATCGATAGCTAGAGCAACACTACGAATCTGTGAAGGGAAAGTGGTTCAATAATTCTCCATACCTGCCATACCAAAAAGATGATGGGGAACCCTTCTCTAGGGGTTTTTCATTTAGCAAAACTCCTCTCTTTGACTTCAGTTAAGAAGGTCAAAATCAAAACCTACAGTCCATGATCCATAATTTGACTTTTGTCAAGAATGAATTCAATAACAAAGGGGGATCCAAGGAGGAGATTCATGGTTGGGGTGCAGACAAGAAACATGATCGTGATTGTGATCACGATCACCAAAAAGGGGATGGTAGGCACTGTGATGATGCTAGTCCTTCTTCCTCTTTATATTTGTCATCATCTTCTTCCTATTCTAGCTCTAAATGCAACCATTAGGGCATGATCATGATGGAGGTGACTGACGAAACCAAGATGATCATAGGGACCATTGATCAAGTCAAGACCAAGGGTGCAAGAATTCAAGAGAGACTTGTCATCATGAATGAAGGGGTAGTAGAGGGAATTGTAGGCACTAGAATCATGGCCTTGATGATCCTTTACTTGCTACTCAAAGCATGCTAGACATTGCAGAGGTAGTGAGAATTCCTACAAGGAACATTTAAGGATAATTAGATTAAGAGGCTAGACATGAACAATATCCCTAGGTTTGAAGAGGGATATAACTCAGATCCACAAAACCATATTCAAGCTTTCCATGATGCTTGTGCCTTGAAAAATATAGAAAAAAATTGGCAAAATCTTAAGTTATTCCTTAGGACACTCAGTAAAGAAGCAAAAAGTTGGTATCAATCCTTAGAATTGGAATCCATTAGATGGAAAAGTACAATGCTCAAACTATTCAATGAAAAATATTATACATACTCCCAAGCATCCAATTTAAGGAGGTAGATCCAAGGATGGAAACAAGGGACATATGAACCCTTGGATGTTGCCATGGGCCAATATTATTCCTTATTGCACATATGTCTTAGCCATGGTTATTTTCAACTAGAACAACTTCGCTACATCATATATGGGCTTTGATCGGAAACAAGGAGAACTCTTGGCATCTATTCTAAAGAAAAATTATTAGAATTAAGAGCCCATCAAGTTCAATGGTTGATTGAGTAGGTAGCAAAATAAGAAGGAGAGTTAAGGAAATGTGAAAGTTTAGAAGAATACAATTGCAATTCTTCTGTTTGCAACATGGAGGTTTGATTTTTTGATAGTGAGGAGGAATCATCACTTGATGAGGTGGTGAATTGGAAGAATTTTTTGATTAAAAAATGCACCTCTGAAATTTTGGCTAAGGTAGATTAGTTATGGGACTCTATGGATAGCCAATTTCAAGTTATCTTGAAAATTGCTGAAGAGTTCAAAGAATAAGGTAGTGATCATGATCGTAGGAGGCACAAGGAAGTTAAATGTTCCAATCAAAGGGGTAACAAAAAGATTGCTACAATAGAAGAAGTTGCAAAAATTGAATTAGATGATGATGATGGGTGTGACATCTGCTAGTATGAACATCCTAAAAGATGTTACCCGATTGTTTCATACTTACAAGAGTCTAGGGTGTATGCTCTAAATCCATGACTAGCAAGAAGGCAAACACCCTAAATATTGCCTTATCCTAAAGGAAATCCTAGGTAGTTCCATTAGAAATAATCATATTATCCAACTGGAACTCCACCACAACCATGCGAGCAATATTAATAGTGGCAACAACTACAGTCATGGATGCTACCACCGCCAAGGTAGGAATATCCTTCTAGACAACCTAATCCATATTGGTATTACATTCTGCAACCTCTATCTCCATGTGACTCTTCTAGTCATGTTTCTACTTTCCAAAATCACTACTACCCTATCAAATATTATCAAACTCATTCTCCACATTCAAGAAGGGATACCACTTTTTATCCTTATCCTCCTCCCATTTCTGCACCTACTCCTCCATCCTCAACATAGCTATTGCTTACTCCATCTATGTAGGGTGAACTTCCAACCCAACTATAGGAACACAATGGTACTAGGGCTATTAATCTACAACTAGTTCATCAACCAAATGGTTTGGACAATAGAACATCAAAAAGACCTATTTTTTGATCCAACAGTCCACCTAAGCCCTTGCATACATATGTGATTAGCAACCCTACTTCTCCATCTCTCTTTGTATCTAATTCCTTTGAGTCCCCTTCAAACCAAATACCACCTAGGATCCAAACTATTATTCTTACTCATTCCACATCTGATTGGATCCATGTTGGGAACCTTCCTAAGAAATTAGTTGATCCTAGGAGTCCTTTTATTTATTTGCAGATTGCTAGGAATGAATCATGTAAAGCTCTTCTTGATTTAGGTTATGGTGTGAATTTGATTTCTCATGAGATGTATACTGCTTGGAACCTACTTCCCCTCAAGAAGAGCAACATCTGATTAGAATTGGTAGACCAATCCATTACTGTTCCATTGGGACTAGTGGAAGACATTGTGATGACTGTTTGTGGGTGGTCTTATCCTACTAATTTCCTAGTAATCAGGATTGAGAACTATAAAGGGGATTTTCCAATAATCATGGAAAGGACATGGCTAAACACTATTGAATTAAGAATGGGCATCAAATATCTTTCTCTAGAAATATCTAAGAAAAATGCATTTGAAAAGATCGAGAAGAAGCGAGTCCCATGCTTCACATATAATGATAGAGTTTGCAAATGTGTGTAGAAACTTTGGTCTATTAAATAAGCATTCATTTCTACATGCAAGTAATGTGCACATGAAGTAGATATTCAAAAGTGTCTATATGCAGCAGTCACAAAACAAGAAGGCACCTAGTGGTTGATCACTGATTCCAAAAGCAACACACTTTGCATGGAACCTATTGAGAGCTTGACATGTAATTATGTCATAGGCATGGATGAACTAGAGCAACTTCATCACCAACTCTTTGATAATGCAAATGATGATACCTATTGGGGAGAGTTGGAAATTTCTAGAAATTTTAAACAAGAGCCCCTTAAGTTAAAAACTCTAACTGCCAGCATGGAATATGCATTCTTAAAAAATGGAAAATAGGTAATAATCAATACAAATCATCCTCTAGAATAGAAACATATGCTACTAAATGTGGTTGAAAAATGGTTAATGGTCATTACTTGGTCATATCTTGAACTCATAGGGATAGATCCTAGGATATGCCAACATTGTATCTAAACCAACCTGACCATGAAGCCAAAGAGGTAATCATAGAGGTGATTGAATCCCAAATTGAAGTAGATCATCAAAGAGGAAATCAAACAAATCCTTAAGATGGGGTTTATCTATCCCATTGTAGATAGTGAGTGGGTTGGTCCTCTTGTGATTGTACCAAAGAAAGGTGACAAGTGGCAAGTCTGCATCAATTTTTTGCTATTGAATATGGTAACATTCAAGGATCATTTTCTATTACCATTTGTTGATTAGGTGTTGGACACCATATCTAGATATTGCTATTATAGTTTTTTAGGTGGTTATAATGGCTATAATCAAATCTAGATTACACCATAAGACCATGCCAGAACAAAATTTACTAGTTCCTAGGGGACCTTTGCATATCACAAGATGCCTTTTGATCTATGCAATGCCCCTACTACATTCCAATGCATGATCTTAAGAATCTTTTAGCAACAAATTAGTAGTAGAGTGGAAGTCTTTATGGATGACTTCTCCACTTATGGTGCTACATTCAAGCAAGCCTTGGATTGCCTTGAGCAAGTACTAAAAAGATGCATGGAAACAAATCTATAACTCAATTGGCAAAAGAGCCATGTCATGGTCTAAGAAGACATTGTATTAGAGCACCGAATCTCACAAGCAAGAATTGAGGTCAACCCTAAAAAAATAAGGGTCATCCAAGGAATTACTCGTTAACCAAAAATCATCAAAGATGTTTGGTCATTTCGTGGACACACTAGCTACTACTGGTGATTCATAGAGAATTTCTCTAAGATTGCAAAACCATTGGTTGAGCTAACAAAAAAATATGCTCCATTTTTTTAGACTAAGAAATGTAAAAAATCATTCCAACAATTGAAGGAGAAACTTGTAGAAACTCCAATTCTATAGGCACTCGACTAGTCTAGACCATTTCATGTTATGATAGATGCATTAAATTATGCCTTGGGAGCTATGCTTACAGAGTTGGATGATAAGAAAGATCCATATTACAACCCCTATGCAAGTTGAAGAATTATGGGTACACAATTAAACTACACCACAATAGAAAAAGAATTGATTTCAATGGTGTTTGCTCTAGAGAAGTTTAGGCATTATGTGCTTGGATACAAAGTGTTTATGCACAAGATCATAGTGCCATTCGCTTCCTCATGAACAAGCCAATGGTGAGCCCCCATGTCATATGATGGTTGGTGATCTTACAAGAATTTGATCTTATGATGGTAGATCAAAAAGGAACTAAGAATGTGGTGGTGGTTAACCACTTATCTTGGTTGCAATGGGACAAAAAAGAGGAGGAAAGCCTAGTATCTAATTTGTTTCTTAATGAACTCCTTTATGCCAGGGCTATAATTGAATAATTAGCCACTAAGCCTAGATGGTACAATGGCATTCTTACTTATCTTCTTACTTAAGAGATGCTGCAAAGGTTTGACCACTAAAAGAAACAACAGTTTCTTGACTAGGTAAAATGCTTCATGGAGATCAATAGACACCTCAACAAGGTGTGCATCGATGGCTTGATTCATTGGTGTGTCCCTAATGCTAATCAACTACATGTTCTCTAATATTCTCATGAGGGTCCTTGTGTGGGCCACTATGCTGGAAGACACACAACCATTAAAATATTTATGGCAGTGTATTATTGGCTAACACTTTTCAAGGATGCTCACCAATCTCACCAATATGTCCACTCTTATGAACATTGCCAATGAGATGAGGGAATGCTTGCTCGAATGGACAGACCTCAATAGTGGATCCAACCACTGGAAGCCTTCAACATATGGGGCATTGATTTCATGGATCCCATCACACCCATGTCAAATGGAAAGGTGTACATCATAGTTGCTATTTACTATTGTATGAAATGGGTAGTAGCAGTAGCCATCACCGAATGTACATCTTCTATTGTTGCTCAAGTTGTATAAAAAATGTTATAAATAGGTTTGGTGTGCCATGTGCATTAATTTTTGATAATGGAACCCACTTTACAGGTACTACCTTTTAAAATCTTATGTAATTTTTGGGGGTTGAACATAAACTAACAACACCCTACCACACTTAAGCTAATGATCAAGTTGAGGCTACAAATAGGGAAATCATAAAGATCCTAATGAGAACTATTAGCAAATATATGAGGGACTAGAGCACAAAACTCAATGATGCCCTCTAGGCCTACTGCTCAACATGAAAACTTCCTATAGGCTATTCTTCCTATGAGCTAGTGTATGGAAAATTACCAATACTTCCTATTCAATTTGAGCTATGTACACTTTCAATAGCCTATGACCTTGACCTTGATTTAATTCTAGCACAAAAATAAAGATTAATGAATCTAAAATTGCTAGAAGAAAATCGATTGGTGGACTTGTCATCTAATGAGTTGCATAAGGCATTTAACAAAAAGTACCATGATCTTAGAATTAGAAAAGTCAAATTTCAACCAGGAGATAAGGTCCTCTACTGGAACACTACACATGTACCTCAACAAACTAAGTTCCAAATGTTGTGGAAAGGACCTTATATAATTTATAAAACTTTTCCTTCTAGGGCCATGTTGATCTACAAATATAAGAGCTCAGAAAAGAAATAGCAATTAAACATATAACAATTCAAATCTTTCCATGATCCTAAGCAAGTTAGTGCAACAAATGCCTCATCAGATGGACAACCATTCTCAATCTTTCAGATCTCCTCATTTCAACTTAGTCATGGGGGATGGCCATCCATGCTCCTTATATAAGAAGCTCCTCAATTTCTCTTAATCTTTTTACATCTTGTTATTTTTACAAGTTTTTGTTTTACACATTCTTTATCTTACACCTTTTTTTTATATTACTAATTTTTTTAAAAAATTTGTTTTGCATCATTAGTATGTTTTATTTTTCTTATATATTTTATAATTTCTTGTATATTTTCCTTTATTTGAATATGATTTTCTTATTGTGTTTTAATAATAATGTGTCTTATTGCAAACTGGGTATAGTATGATTTGTTGGATGTGGGCATGTGATATCCAATCATTTGATTGTTGGTGTCTGAATTCTAACTTTGAATTTTGTTACTAATAACTAGGACATGGTTTCCTTTTCGTGATACAAGCAGTGAGTCCTTAACATCCACCCATCCACAAACTCGATGGGTTTCCTTGTTTTGGAAATGAGGTCTCCTTTTCATTAATAAAACTTTAAGAAATTTGTGACCTTGGTAGTTTCTAGATTTGGAAAGGATTCAAAGGTTTGAATAGGGTGTGACTTCAATGGGACTTGATACTCTTTGTGCTTTTCTGCTTACTTGGATGCATGTGTGTTTTCATGGATTTATTACCATTCCATGTTGACCAATAAGAAGAAGTTGAATAAGTCTTTTCATGGTGTGGTTTCCATTGAAAAAAAAATTAATGAAAATGATTGGAATTCAAAGCACATTCCTTAGACAAAATAAATGGGTTACAAGAATTGGTTATGAGACTAAAAAGACATGTTATCCATGCCTAAAGGTCCCCTCTAACTAAGGCCCTTTCTTAGTTCCTACTTCTCTTTTCTTCTTCAATAAAGGATGATGGTTGTTCTATGTGAGCACTCTTGTGTCTCAAGGGGATTGATTGGTCTTAGAGTGGTAATGCAAAGTCACCAAATGTGGTTGGTTTGGGTTTGGAGTAAGGATGGATTTTATCAAGTCATTTAATCATAATAATTCATAAGGGACTTCATGTGACCTTAATCAAGAACTTCATTCCATTCTCTCTCTCATCTATCTATGCTTTCCATGTCTCACTTCACTACCGATTTCATGTTCTTGTTCAATATTTTGGTTTGATGTGTTGAAATTCTTGGATAGTTTCTTTCAGGTTTTTATACTTAACTTTTTGTAACTATTAATCATACATGAGGCCCACAAACTCCTTGGTTTGAAGTTATGCAAGGGTAGTAAAGGGACTGTGCCTTCTTTCGGGATGATCCACTTGCATGCCTTTTGGTTGGATTAGTTAAGTTCTTTATCCTTAAACATCCTCACAATCAAATGCTTTTGCATGTTCCATCAATGACATCCAATTGTGTGCATCTTCACAACATTTATTAATGAAATCCTCTTTTTATTATTATGAATTCTTAACCCCTGTTCAAGCATTTGATTGTGTTTGAACTTTTTAGAATTAATAAATTGCTTATCCATTCCATACTATTTTTTAGTCTTCCCGCTAACACTATTAATGATATCAATCCATCATAATCACAACCTAGCCAAGTGTAACCACCGATGAGACAACCTACTTAAAATTTATATGTTACACATTTCACACTAAGCCATGATTTTTTTGTGGTTGCAGTGGAAAGTATGGATTGTAAGTGGGACTATCTTCACTAAGGAAGACATAGCAGCATCATGTGATGATGATCATTCATGATCATTGGATCTTCTTCATCACTCTTCAGCTACCATAGGAGTTTGATGTCAATTTTTTCTAGGGTGTTCAATTCTATTGTCATAAACATCCTATTTTCTAAAAGATTGTAAATCTATACAATTGGGACTTAGAGTTTGTTTATTCCGGTTGAGTCTATGCATGTTAGTCAATAATCCCATGCCTTCCCAATATTTTGTAAAGAAGTTGTTCCTCCTCTTGTTCACTCAAGGATGATTTTTTATTCAATTTTGGAGGTATGATGAATCACATTTTTTTCCTAGCTCTGATATCGAATATATCCAATATTGGAGCCCTAATCTTGAGTACATGATATCAAATCTCAAGATGCGATGTCAAATATCCAATATTGTAGGGTATGTGCCAACTTATAGATATAGTGCTTGGGCACACGATTTCCATATAGTATTTTGTCATAGCATAGTAGAGCTATTGTAGTTTTTTTTTTCTCTAGAGTTAGAATATTTTCCAAAGTGCCTGTAGTAAGAGTCATTGAGTATATAAATCTTTATTTGAGCATTGTTGTACTTGAGCACGATAGTGTGTGTGGAAATAAAGACAAGATTTCTAATCAAACCTTGTAGGACCCTAGCTTTCTAATAAATATTTTATTCATGCAATTAATATTTTATGTAATTTCATTTAATATTGCCAAGTAATTAAGCTAAAGTAAGCTAGTTTGATTAAATAGAATTAAGTAAGCACATAAGTATGACTACTTTGAACATGCATATAACTCTTGGGTATCCTAGTAATGCTTAATGTTTGGTAACCCAACAATGTTATACGTGTTTAGGATGTGTATGAAAAATGGGATTGGATACTTATGTTAGGATATTTAGTTATTGATTAGTAATTAGATTAGTTAAATTGATTTACGAATTGAGTTTCAACTTGCTATTAATCATAGACAAATAAAATACAAAATAATAAAAATCATGTGCCTCAATTACACTTAACCATACAATTAAGCTCCACAAGCATAGTTGAGAAGACAAAAATTGTTACAATTAGATTTTATGTCTTGGAATTAGTATACTTAGGAACTTAAAGTTTGCTGAACTTGACTAGATCATGCATGAACGCTTGTGATTTGTATAGTTAGGAGTAGGGATACCTCACTACTCATCACTAAGAAACAAAAACAAAAACTGTACAATTGAAACCATAGCATAAGCTACTCAATAGAGTAGAGAAGAGCAGTGAAAGTGATCCTCTTAGGAATCTGCATGTCTTGGGTTCTTTCATACTTAGTTATTGATGCATCCTAAGCTTTCTTCTCTTTGTCTTGTTTTATTAATGTTTCCACTTCTTTAGCCACCACATTTTCCTTTATAGAATTATTATCCAAATTTGTCTCCTTCACTCCTTGCTTAGCTTGTACTAGCCCATGGTACAATTGTTGTTGATCCAATAGATTACTAAGTTGGGCCAAGAAAAGGCTTTTCATAACATCCCAACTTGAAATACTTTTTCTTAGCAAGTTTGAATACCAAATTTGAGGCATATCCTTTAAATTTGCTACAAGAAACCCGCAAGCTTAATCTTGGTATTGAATATTTGTGTGAGCTAAGGCTACTGATAAACTAAATAGAAGAGGTGAACTTCTTATTCTTCTAGCTTTTACTCTACTACTTGTTCCAAACTTAGAAACCTTTTTCTTTCAAGCCCTCTTAGTACCAAAAAGAATTGTTGGTGTGCTAGGCCTATTAATCTTTTTAATTATGATAAGTTATTAACTTATGAACTTTGGAACAAATGTTCATACCCTCCTTGTAGCGCCAAAATAATTGTTGATGACTGTTTGGGACCACCAATGTTGGATGGCCTCTAGGTCTCATGACTTTGGAAAGCTATGAGATCAAAGGTTTTCTTCAAACAAGGTTTAGGTGCTTGCTAATCTCTAGCAACACCAAGGCTCATATACCTCCAAATAGACTCAATAGTTATGAAATGAACTAATAATTTGTATGTGTTTGCTATTGTAAATTTTGAAATGGTTGAGTTGTGTATGAAATTGTAATTGTCTATCAGAAAAAAAAATTAGCTATCTTTGTCAAATATTATGAGTTGTTAGATATTCCTATTTTGTCCTATCACTTAGTCTATATAGTCCTTATAGTACATTACTTGTAATAAATGAAATTTTGCAAAAACGTTTGAGCATAATTCTACCAATCTACTGCTAATTTTCCTAGAAATTAAGTTCCACTAGAAAACTAAAAAATCATCATCCACCACAACCTACATTGATGTCATGGTAGAGTAAGGTAACCACAGCACAAGCCAAGAGTACGAAGATGGCAAACACCAACATTCATGATCGAGAACCTTTTAGAGCTGAGGTGTTGATGGAGATGTTGGAAGATGAGATAACCTTAAAGGGGTGGATGATGGGGGCATGGTGAGGGATGGTTTTGTGCAACCATGATCACCCATTCCTTCAGGATGCTCACATCACAGTGGCATTTGTTCAAATAGAGGTGATAGAGTAGGCACAAGTGTGACTATGGTCGAAATTAAACACTAGATTTCTAATGCAAGTGCAGACATGAGTGATGGTGATGGATCTAGAGCAACATGTCCATTTGCTATTCATAGCTAAGGTGTGGGGACATGTGCATTTGGTGATTCCAAAGGAATACAATGATAAGGTGATCATGTCGGGGTGTGCGCAGTTGAAAAACACTTGCAACATGCATGTTAAGGATGATAGCAAGGCTAGTTACCTAGACAAAGATGGCAGCATTGCTCCTGCTGCAAGTGAAGGAGATGAGTGTGGTAGATGCACTAGGATTGCTCTAGGCAGTGTTGCTGGAAAACATGACATTGATCTTCCTGTTCATGTGTTGTGCTCAATTTATCATCGCCAACATTGTTGGAGAATGTTGCAGATGGGATACTCTCCAAAAAATTTCTTGGACATGGTACCTCCTACTCAGCTAGCCTCAAGTTGGCCAAGAGCTTTGAGTATTTGGCTAAAGTCTTAAGCCTACGGTTGCTACTCTACTATGAGCCTCATAGCTTCCTTATCTCACTCTACCTATTTGTCTTTCTATCTTATTTTTTTGTTTGTTCATTCATTTTTTTTCTCATCCTATGTTTCTTCTTTGTTGTTTTGTGTGTGTCCCCGTCAACTTGTTTTGCATTTTCCTTTCCAAGATTTCCTTTTCTACAAGCTTGGAAATGTATTTTCCAAGCTTAACTATTGTTGTATTTAGTAAATAAGACCCTAATTATGCCCTTGGTTGTTTTCCTTAAAAAAATTTAATATACTTTATTTTCTTTGTTCTTGGTGGTTTGGCTTTTCCCTTTTTCTTTGGTTTTATGTGTAGCTTCCAATAAGAGCAAAGGAGGGATAAGGTGAGGCTGTAGTAGACCAAGAAAGGAAAAGGATAAAGCCTTTCCCATAGTTAGATGCAAGAAGATCTTAAGAATCATTTCTCTAGTTTCATTTTGGAACCAATCTTGGAAGTGCTTTTGGAAGGAGTTTGGTGAGGAGCTATGAATGGATCCAAGAACCAGAGGGTGTAGACTTGTTGGAGGAGGTTTGCTTCTTGGAGGCATAGGCAAACAAGCTTGTACAAGCTACTATCTATTTTTCTAATCAAATCCGATGCTTAATTTTGAGCTAAGTCCTTTACTAAAACCTGTTGTATGTTATTCTTGCAATTGAGAGAGTTAATCTCTATTGTATGATAAACATTTCAAATATAAAGCCTCTATTTATATTTGAAGTTTATGAGTTTTTAGTTACTTTAAGCTTTCATTTATTGAGCTTATTTAATTAACAACCATTTTATTTTTGTAGTTAAGTTACCAATTGAAACAACTATTTCATTTCAATTTCCTTATTAAAGTTATTTAAAATTATCAGTGTTGTTTTTACCTATTAAAGCACCATGTTTCCCTTTTTAACTGAGACTATTCCTGGGTTTCCATATTCATATGAGAGGGACCCTAGGCAATAGTCTCTTCAAACAAGTTTTTGTAGGTGTTGCTATGTGGCCAAAATTTATGCATCAACAAATACCATGATTCACTAATAAAAAACATTGACTATGTTTGTGCAAAGCATCCTTTTGAGTAGGCATAAGATAACTAGAAATTTTTCTAGTTGTAAGATAGTGAACAAGATCAGCATATTACTTATTGTCATCTTTTTTATTAATAACCCTTACTAATACGTTGGGAGATTATGTGATAGGTGTTAAGAAAATAGACTGAATGAGGTAATCTCACATAACAAAAGGATCATAAATGGATGACGAAAGTTGCCAATGCATTGACTAGCATGTTTTTTGGAATGTGCAATATGGCTTAGTGTATGAGTAGAGAAAGAAAAGTGAAGTTCCTTAGGCATTTGTAGGTAAGGAACTAAGTGAGGATCCTTGAAATCATAGTCACCATTAACTTGATATATGACAAGCTAAGAGTTACCATAAATAGTAATAGTTTTAACTTTATTTTCCAAAGCTAGTAAGAAGCCTCATATTAGAGCCTGAAATTTAGCTACATTATTAGTGGAAGGAAACTCAAGCTTACAAGCCCAATAAAGGACTTTTTTGGTGGAAAATATAAGAATGCAAGCTACACTAAATCTAACGAATGTGTGTATTTCATCAAAATAAAGGACAACATCCAAATCCATAGCATTAATGTGTAGGTTATGAGCAACATCGATTATTTCAAAGGAAGAGGTGAAATCAGCTAGAGCTTAACCTTTGATTGAGTGTTGAGAAAAAAAGAAGAAGATCAAACATAACAAAGAAAGTTTTCCAACAAGATAGGCAATGGTTGTCTGAAGGATTATTAGCAATGTCTTTAAGGATGATATCTTTATAGATAATAAAGACCTTAGCATTGAGGAGATAATGTCTTAACTTTTTAAGAGCAAAGAAAAAACTTGGATAAGACTTTTCAATGTCTGAGACTGTAGTTTCATAGTCTGAAAAAGGATGAGATATGTAGTTCATAGGAACATCAACTTATCATCTTTGAGAAAGCATGAAAGATATGGAATGGTTGGATTTAAAAAGGTAAAAGGTAGAAAGGTTGGCTGAATTGTGAAGGGTAAAGAATAGGTAGAGTAGCTAAGACTTCTTTGATGGAATCAAATACCTTTTAACATTTCTCATTCTAGATGAAAATGGTGGATTTATGAAGCAAATGGGTAAAAGGATGAAGGCGATTAGTGAGACTAGAAATGAAGCAATGAATGAATTAAAGAAAACATTGTAGAATATGCATATCTCAAATATCTTTAGCAAGTGTGAGATATAATTTAAATTTAATTTTGTTAGGGTCAATAGCTATATCATCTTGACAGGCAATGTAATATAATGTCTTGTTTGTGATAATTCCAAGAAATGCAGCGAGTTAGAACTTGGTCTAAGTTAGAAGCATGATCAGTTGCTAATGTGGAATTTATGGTCAAATCATCAACATAATCATTAACTACTTTGAACATCATGTCAATGAAGATAAATTTCATAGGCTATTAATAAGTAGCTCTAGCATTCTTGAGATCAAAGGGCATTTTAGTATAGCAAAATATTCTTCAATGTGTCATGAATGTGATATATTGTTGGTTCTCTAGATTTATCTAGATTTGGTTAAAACTAGAAATCATTCATAAAGGATAGAAGAGCATGGTTAGCTGTAGAATCAATTAGCTAATCAATATTAGGCAAAAGAAAATCATCTTTAAGAGTAACCTTATTAAGGTCTCAAAAGTTAATACATATGCAAATGAAATCATTCTTTTTGGGAACTACAACCATGTTAGCAACCCAATCAAAATAGTTAATAAGATGGATAAAATCCAACATTGAAGCATTTAGTTATTTCTTCATTTATAGAAAGAACTATAGTAGGAAAAATCTTCCTAATCTTTTGCTTAACAGGTTTCGAACCTTCTTCCAAGATGATGTTATGTTGAACAAGCATTGGATCTAGATTGAGCATATCATTATATACCCAAGCAAAAGCCATTGAATGCTTTTTCAAGATATCCAAGATGGACTCCCGAAGGTGTGAAAATAGAAGAACACTAAGTTAAAGGGTCCTTTGCTCATCTTTACAACTTAGTACCATGATGTCGATTAGTTAATCATTGCCTAAAGAGGTTCTCAATCCAAGAAAAAGGGGTTCTTAATCTAGGAAAAATGGGTTTGAATAAGGTAAAAGGTCATCCTTAATAATATTCAAAGAGGATATGAGAGAAGTTGGATTTGACATTAAGTCAAGGAAATATGAATCTAGAGTTCTATATACCTAGTTTGTGGGGTGATTTAAGATCATAGGTTGAAGTAGAGACTTTGAGTAGGCAACAATATTTACTTGGGTCAAAATTTAGAAGTTAGATTTGCCACATTAGAGAAAATGTTCAAAACTAAGTTAAAAATTTCAAAAATGATTAGACATTGAAAGCCCTAGAGTGTGCATCATCTATAAAAGAACAAAAAAATAACATATAAACTATCATCCATATTACTCTCTTGTAGATATAACTAGAAAACATTATAATAGACCATGGAATTTTTGTCCATACCTTTCCTTGTTGTCTTATAATGATGTTGCCAAGTCAAAAAAAATCCTTAATAGAAGTACTCTTACAATATTATCTTCTATAATTCTATGATTTTTCATTGTTTTCACTATCATAAAATGAATCAATTCCTAATTTATTTTTACAAATATAAAAAACACCCCTAGAATAATATCATTTCTTTTCAAATGGATTAAATCATCTGCATCCACTATAATTTACGTCATACTCAAGAAAGATACATTTTATGCCTCTATCATATGGTTTGGATAGAAGAGCATTCAATAATTTAATATAATGAATGTAACCAAACACTTTCAAGTGTAAGACATTAGGCATCTTTACCTACAAAAGTTTGTAACATGTATTATCAACATTGGAAGAAATGATGATTCTACATGTTTAATAGATAACTAACCATATCAATGACATCATTCCAATATGAGTTTGGAATTGATGCATTCTTGAGGCATCTAGACATCTTTCATATGACACCAACTTATGCAAGTCAAGTGTTTGAAGTTTTATTAATCTCAAGGGTTTGTTGTGAAGATATTCTAATATAAAATTTTTTAGTGAGGAATGATCTCAAGATGAAAAATATTAATTTCTCTTAAACTATAGAAATTGTGATGGATTTTAAGGCTTTTGATTTTATTTTACTTGATGATTTATATAAATATCTATCAAAAAATCTCACTTCTTAATATATCTTTTTATAGATTATTGGATTTATTTTCCTAAACAAGGGTTTTACATTGATGGTTCAAACTATCCTTGAACATTATGAAATTACTATTTTACATGTATATTATATTTTTGAATTAGTATTTCTTGTATATCTAAAGCTACTTAGAAACTCTTAATATCTAAAGAAAATTTTTCTTTAGAAAAGAAGAATTTATTAAGAGGGACTAGCAATGAAAGTATTAATACAAAAGTATTTCACTTAGTATAATGCATAATAATAATAATAATAATAAAAGACAATTGTAGATACTGATTTCAATTCAAAAATCGAAGATTTCTTCTTCTCTCTATACTTTTACTACTATTCTAAATGTTTTCTCATTAGAAAATGCTTTTTCACTTATTAATGATATGGATTGTAAGACAAATATTAAGTTTGAAAAATTAAATTTATGGGTCACTTCTTCCACATCTCAATGTTAGTTTTATCATTAATGAGTGGTGAGTAACCCTACGCTCAATCATACGAATCATTAAGCATTCACACATGATCTGGTCAAATTCCGTGGACTCTATGTCTTCCAGTACATTAGCCTCTAGGAAGTGAACTTGTCCTAACAATCATTCATTGTCTTCCCAATTACACTTATGATGTACAAAGGTATGGTTAAGTGTAATCAAGGTATATGATTATTATTATTTTATGTTTTATGTTTCTGGTGCTTTAAAATAGAGAAATGAAGTAATTTATTACCTAATTTAATCTAACTAATTAATTAATCTCTAACTAATCCTAACATAAGTATCCAGTCCCACTTTTCATATACATCCTAAATGCATACAACACTATTGGGCTACTAAGCGTTAAGTGCTACTGAGATTACCAAGTGTTTTATGTTATGCTCGAAGTAGTTATACTTATGTGTTTAATCTATTTAGCTTAATTACTAAAGTAATCAATTAAAGTCTAGTTTAGCTTAATTAATTTGCATAATTAATGAAAATAGTAAATGCAAAAATAAATCATTAATCTATTTCAAGTGCTTCAAGGTTTGATCAAAATGCTTGTTTTTATTGCCATTCACACTCATGTGCTCAGGTACATCGATGCTTGAATAAAGATCCATACACTTTCTGACTCCTACTATGGGCAATTAGAGAAATATTTTAACTCTTAAATGACAAAACTACAAGAGCTTTGCTACAACTATGATAAGGCCTCCAATAAACATAGCTAGTGAGCACATATTTATAAACTTTATTGAGGAGTTATGTCAATGGGGCCTCATAAATGTAGCAAATACTATGTTGATGTGACCCCATCAATAGGGCAACACCATGTAGAGAGGATTATGTTAACAAGGATCCATCGATGAAGCCACATCAACGAGGGTCCATCAACGTGACACTTTGATGCTCATCATACCCTCATAATTGAATGAAAACTCATCCTTAAGTTCCTTTACAAAATTAGGAAGGTATGGGATTATTGACCGACTCTTGACATAACAAACTAACATAACACAACTAAGTGCCCGAGCGTATAAATCAACATCATTACAAAATTGATGGTGTTCATGACACAAAATTGAACCCCATGACATGACTACTCAAAACAAGATAACACATCCTCTAATAGCATGAAGGTGGTTGAGAAAATCAGATAGTCCTAGGTACTAGAGGCTCCTAAGGTTTTGAAGAAAATTTGCCAACTTTGGGCCCATGCAATGGCTCAAGTAGCTATGGTTGTCCTACTATGGTTGCAACCTATAGTGGAAGGTGAAAGGCATCCAATAATGCCTTCATCTTCTTCTCCTTACTCTAAGGATCATTCACAATATACATGGCATCGTTAATGTGGGTTAGAATGGGGATATCCCATGGATAGTGCATTACTAGGAATAGCTCCTTAATGTTGACAAACTAGGCAGAAAAGTTTTTGTATTCAACATTAAACGCCTTCATTGTGTTTTGTAATTTTTGGTAGTCATTCATTCCTTTGGCTAGGTTCTTGATAGCACATCTCTTATCAGTGTATTTCCCCTTAAGAACCTCGATTTTAGTGTTTGCCACTATAATTTTTTGCTTGGTGTCCTTGTTATGCTTGAACTCAGCCTCATACAACAAGTACAAGCTAGCCACCTACTTTTCTAGTTTTGACCCCAATTGTCTGGTAGTCAACATAGCCATGTTTGCGTACCAACGATTGACTAGCTTCATGTATTCTATCATTTTCTCTATCTACAACTCCTTTAAGTGAATTTCTACTTTATTATACTGATCAATCCCATCAATGATGGGTTGCCACAATTCGCATCCATGTTGGAGTTGTTGGAGGATCTCATTCACCTTTGCCTTCACCACTTGAATACGTTTCTCATTTACTTCCTTCTGTAAGTTGACCTGATCTCTAAAGTGATCTTTGACTCTCTTGAATTTAAGAGCCTCTAATTTCCAAGAGGCTACCTCTATTACAATCTTTTCATGAATGGCATAGACCTCCTCCATAGAGAGGTTTCTATTCTCAGTTGTCAATCTTCTTAACTTTGTGTTTGCTCTAGCTAGTTTCTCTTACTGTTGATGGATAAAATCGATCAACTATTGTTTATGCACATCAACATTTCATAGGTGATGATTTTCTATCATCATTTGCACATTCTCCTAGTGGGTTAGATCCAAGGTCTTTTCAATCTTGTGTTAAGTGATGTCTACCAAGGATCGGTAGAACACCACCATTTCCATCATATCCTGAACCAATTTCAACTTCGTGTAAAGCTATTCAAGAGCTTCATTTCTCATCAATGCTATGTTGAGAAATGTAGGGTTGGTAGTCTAAGCTCTCAACTTAGCAACTTCAATAGACAAGAGTTAATTCAGCTCCTTAGCTACTTCTTATTTTCCTTTCAAACTAATGTTCTTGCCCCTTACCTCTAATAGCTCCAAATGGGTTGCAATAATACTATCTAAAAGATCAAAGACAATCAAAAGTAATTGCCTAGTTCCCACTTGTCGGTCTAGCTATTGTTCATGCTATGCTATGCTTAATCTACTACTTATGATCCCTGTAGACATCTGCACATCTTTAAGTGTAGTGATGCCTAGTACAGATGCTGCAGGTGCATTGATTATTTCAAAAATTCTATCAGCAACCACTTTTGCTGCTATTTCTTTCCCTTGGTGTTGCATCGCTAGTATTTTTGCCTCCTTTTCTTCCTCCAAGTGCAATGAGAAGATCGCAACATTCCTAGAAATCTTTGGGAGTGGTTGCTATTCTAAAAGAGATATTATTACCTCTCTATCACTAAGATTTGACCTCATAGACAACTACATTCATTGGGTAGAGAACAGGGATCAACCACCTCCCATTAAGCTAACTATTAAAAATGCCTCATTTAGGTAACTCATCAGTGTCCAATACACAATTGGGTCTACATAAGTTGTGCCTATTTGTTACTCTTGCTTACTCAAGAGCCATTCTTGATACTCGTGCAATCATTGGAATGTTGGAGTGATGTTTGACATAATGTTTTGAGTGGGAGGTGGAGGTGGTGGCTCCTACTCCTCTACTTCAATGGTTGTTGTAGGTGTTTTATCCTTCATCATCTCCACCCAATTAGCAGTCAGAGTGCATTAGACAACATCATTTGTATAGAAAACTATTCCTACCCTTCAACATAGTTTTCTGATGAGGCATGGAAAGGGGAGTGCCTTCCTTTCATATTAATTTTCCTTAAATCACTTCTTATCTCTAGATAGATCAATTGTGGAAGGTTGACAAGGAATCTCCCACTCAAAGCAACACATGCACAGGTAAAAAAAGAAGTAATCTTATTGGGCATCATCATGGGGTTTATGTGAAAGGCCAAAATCTTGTAGTGGATTTGTTTATCTAGTGTTATTACATCATACTCCTTGCAGTCAACAACATAGCACCACTAAACCCATTCCTTTTTGATGCTAGGTTCTACTTTCATCAGAATCTCGATGAGATTCACCCCAATTTCAAGTTACCCAAGTGCCTTAGCAATGACCTTCATTGAGTAGAATACTAAAATGTCCTTGATTTTGACCATTGAACTAGCCTACCTATTATTCCAAAATAAGAATTTCTCTCCCATATACCACTCTACACTAGAAGTGAGAATTGGCCACATGGGAGAGGTTTTCAATTGGTCTTTTACCTCCTTAAGTGCTTGCTTAAGGAAAGAGCCAAAGTTTAACTCTTGTAGTACTATTTTTTGGACCTTCCTTAACTTGATTTGATTTAGGCAAGCCTCTGTCATAGTCACCTTAAGGTTTACTTGTTGAGCTAGTGCCTCATCTCGGTGGGAATGTTCTATTGCTGTTACGTATTCTAGAATTTGATGAATAGATTCCACTTTAGTCTCTTCCCTAAGAGGTCCCATAGCATGGGTTGGAATTGGTTCTTCCTAAGCCTATTCTTGGCCCCTTCCCATTCTTGTCTATTTCTCCCTTGGTTGAGAAAATCTTTCTACCTATATGTGTTTCCCTTTTGGTGCCATCTATGGTCACAACACATCTATGGATTAGCAAATATAATATATAACTTTGCATATTTGAATACCTTTTCTTGTTAGTTAGTTACACTTGGCTATGGTTGGACCATTGTAGATTAGTTATTTTATTCTTTTTTATTAATTAATTTTTATTATAAGTGTCACTAAAACTCATTGGAAGGGTTTAACTTCTATAATTTGGTGTTTAAATGTTGATTTCTTAGTTAAACCTTTGTGGGAGTTAGAAAAATAACAAAAAAAAATTTGTCAAAAATGGCACATTTGTGATCCCCATGACTAGGACCTTACCTTTGAGAGCTACACGATCAAAGAACAGAGTGATTTGGATAAATAGTAAGGAAGTTATGGGCTTTACAATTTTAAAAAACTCCCTTGCTGTTTGTGAGAAAATGTGAAAATTGCTATGGTGGCTCATGCATATTTATAGTATTTTTGCACTACATCGAAGGGGTTGCATATATGAGGCCTTGTATACATATGGGCTCCATCAACGAGGCCTCATTTACGGGGTTTGTAAAAAAAAAATTTGATTTTGAATATTTCAAAAAATACAAGAAATTTTTAAATGAATGTGGGATCCATGGAGTCCAAGAAAAGCCAAGAATATGATAAAATCATTGAAGAAGGTCTTTGAAAGTTCAAAAATTCAAAATTTTGATGGAGAATGTCTAAAGTAAAGAAAACATGGTCAGATGCAGAAGATGGTTGTATGAAAGATTCTACAGAAATGCCGAAGGATAAGGTGATTAACAAATCAAACCAAGAGATATGTAAGTGGGCCCTCCCCATAGTAGGTACATGCCTTGTTTATTCTTGGATAACCTCAACTTAAGGAGTCCATGGGGCCCATAGGTGATTAATGGCTAATGAAAGTTAAGGACCAAAACTCAAAATATTTTACCAAAGAATTCAAGTATGTCAAACAAAGACATCGAACAAGAACATGGACACTAGCAGTGAGGTGAGTTATGGGGCAACATGGATAGATGATGGAGAATGGGGAATGGAATTCTAAATTGAGGTCATAACAAGTCCCTTTTGGATTTATGTTTAAATGACTTAAGAACATCCATCCTTATCCTAGACTAAAACCAATCACTTTTTGTGATCTCACATCACCACTCCAAGACCAATCCACCCCCTCAAGACATAAGAGTACTCCCACAGAATAATCAATATTCCTTAAAGAGAAGAAAAGAGAATCAAAAAGTGAGAGACAACCTTAGTTAGAGGGGACGTTTAGGCATGGGTAACATGTCTTTCTAGTCCCATAACTAGTGCTTGTAGCCCATTTATGTGTCTAAGGGATGTTATTTGAATTCCCATCATGTTTTTTTCCTTTTTATTTTTTTTCTTTTTGGATGTGAACCACACCATGCAAAGACTTATTCAACTTCCTATTATTGGTCAACACCAAATGGTAAGAAATCAACAAAAACACTCATGCACCCAAGTAAGTAAAAGAGTACAAAGAGTATTGAGTTTCCTTGAAGTCACCCTATGTAAACCTTTGAATCCTTCCCTCTAGAAACTACCAAGGTCATTAATATTTTAAAAGTTTATTTGATGAAAGGGATCTCATACTTCTAAAACAAGGAAAATCATAGAGTTTGTGGATGGATGGATGTCATGGAGTCATTGCCTATTCCATGAAAAGGAAACCATGCCTTAACCATTAGTACGAAAATTCAAAAATAGAAATAAGATATTAGCAAATAAAACATTAAGAACAAACCACCATTAGCAATAGCTACAACACCACTATGTCATGTTGGCACAAAGTACATTTATTAACAAAAATTACAAAACCATACTAAAATAAAGTAAATATATAACAAAGTGTAAATATTCAAGAAAAATTGAAATGTAGTAATGATGGTGTAAAAAATGATGTAAAATAGGAAAAAAGTTTTAAAATCAAAAGGTGTAAAATAAATAATTTTCGAAGGAATAAATGTGTAAAATTAAAAATAAAAAAACGAAGGGATCACGTATATGATTAATACAGATGGCCATCTTCCCCATGACTAAGTTAGAAGGAGGAGATCTAAAAAATTGAGTGTGGTTGTCCAGCCATTGAGGTATTTGTTGCACTAGCTTGCTTTGGCTCATAAAAAGACTTTATTTGTTGTATGTTGACCAACTACTTCTTGTTTCATCAATTATATAAGGCCCCTTCCACAATGTTTGAAATTTTTTTCATTAAGGTACGTGTCTAAAGTCATGTCATTATTTGTTGAATGCCTTATGCACTTTATTTAAGGATAGGACCATTAATCAATTTTTTTCTAGCACATTTAAGTAGATTAATTTCTCTTTTTGTCCCAAACTTAGGTTAAGATCTAGGTCATAGGTCGTTGAGAGTGTACAGAGCTCGAAATGAATTAGGAGCATTGGAAGTTTTCTATACATCAACTCATAGGAAGAGTAGCCAATAGAGAGTTTCCATGTTGAGTGGTAGGTCCAAAGGGAATCATTGAGTTTTGTGCTCCAGTCTCTCCTATATTTTCTAATAGTTTTTATTAGAATCTTTGTGATCTCCCTGTTAGTCACTTCTACTTAACCATTGGCTTGGGGGTGATAGGGTGTTGTTAATTTATGTTCAACCCCTAAGCATTACATGAGTTTTCAAAAAGTAGCACTTATAAAATGGGTTCCATTGTTAGAAATTAATGCACGTGGCACTCCAAAGCTATTCATAACATTTTGTTGTACAAATTGAACAATAGTGGATGTTGTACAGTTGATGACAGCTACTGCTTTTGTCCATTTGGCATAGTAGTCAATGATGATGATTATATATGCCTTCCCATTAGACATGGATGTGATGGGACCCATGAAATCTATGTCCCATATGTCAAAAAGTTCTAGCAGTTGAAACCACTATTGAGGACCCTCCATATGTGTGGTCACCTCCCCATCTCATTGATAGCACTCACAAGATTAGACAAATTGGTGGACATCCTTGAAGATTACGGGCCAATAGTATCCTACCATCAATATTTTTATGGCCATGTGTCTCCTAGCATAGTCGCCCCCACAAGGATCTTCATGAGCATCTTGGAGAATGCATAATTGATCCACATCAAGTACACACCAATGAACCATGCCATCAATGCACACCTTGTAAAGGTATTTTTTGATTTCCATGAAGTGTGTAGCTTGATAAAGAAATTTTTGTCTCTTCTTGTAGTCTATATTTTGTGACATCTCCTAAGCAAGAAGATAACTGAGGATGTCATTATACCATTTTGGTTCTGTGGGAATTTTATCATTTATTACACTAGAAAAGAAAAGTTCATCAAGAGATAGATTAGATAGTGGCCTTTCCTCCTCTTTATTGTTCCATCATAATTGAGACAAGTGGTGAGTGACCAAATTCTTAGTTTTCTTTTGATCTACCATTGTAAGATCAAATTCCTGTAAGATCACTAGCCATCATATAACACGAAGGCTCACAATTGGTTTATTCATGAGGAAGTGGATGGCACTATGGTCTGTGTGTATAAACACTTTATATAAAAGCACATAGTACCTGAGCTTCTCTAGAGAAAACACTACTACCATTAGTTCTTTCTTTGTGGTGATGTAATTTAACTATGCACCCACAATGCTTTGACTTATACAGTGGTTGTAATATGAACATTTCTTATTGTTCAACTATGTAAGCATAGCTCCTAAGGTGTAGTTAGATGAATTTGTCATGATATGATTTGGACCAGTCAGGTGCTCATAGAATTAGAGTCTCTATGAGCTTCTACTTGAGGCTATGGAATACATTTTCACATTCCTTGATCCAGATGAAGGGAGCACCTTTCCTTGTTAGCTCAACCAATGATTTTGCAATCATAGAAGAATTCTCTATAAATCATTGGTAGTAGTTAGTGTCTCCAAGGAATGACCAAACATCTTTGATAGTTTTTGGCTAACAGGTAATTCCTTGGATGACCCTTATCTTTTTGGGGTCTACCTTGATCCCTTCCTATGAAATTGTATGTTCCAATACAATGCCTTCATGGATCATGAGATGGCTCTTTTGAAAATTAAGCTACAAATTTATTTTCACACATATTTTTAGTACTTACTCAAGGTCATCCAAGGCTTACTCGAATGTAGCACCATAAGTGAAGAAGTCATTGGTACTGAAAGATGCTTAAGACCAGACGTTGGAAAGTGGTAGGAGCATTATACAAATCAAAATGCATCTTGCGATATGCAAAGGTCCCCTAGGGACTTTTGAATGTTTTTTTGGCCTAATCCTCTGGTGTGATTTGGATTTGGTCATAGCCACTATAACCATCTAGAAAATTGTAATAGTAATGCCCAGATATGATGTCCAACACCTGATCAACAATAACAATAGAAAATGATCTTTGAATGTTGCCATGTTTAATAGCTTGAAATCTATACAAACCCACCATTTTCCAACTCTCTTTGGTGCTATCATGAGTGGGTTGACCCACTCACTATCTGCAATGGTGTAGATGAACACTTAAGCAGTTGCTCAATCTCCTATTTTATGATTTGCTTCAATTTTTACTTTAACTATCATTATAGTTACCTCATGGCTTCATGGATAGATCCAGGTAAATGCAATGTTGGCATATCCATATATCAATTCTAGTGAGTTTAGGATATAACCAAGCAAAGATTGTTGGCCATCTATTAACCACTTCCTATAGTTTTGCTTTCTAGTTAGGAGCAAGTTTGGCATTAAGTATTTTTTTCATTTTTAAAGAATGTATATTCTAGGTTGGTAGGTATATTTTTCAACTCTAGGGACTCTTATTTTAAATTCTCAAGGATCTCCAACTCTCCCCAAATGATATAATCATTTTCATTATCAAAGAGTTAGTGATGAACTTACTCTAGTTCATCCATGCGTATGACATAAGTGCATTCCAGGCTCTCAGTAGGTTCCATGCACTGTTAGAATCAACAGTTAGCCACTAGGTTCCCTCTTGTTTAGTGGCTACTATGTATAGACACCTTTGAATATTTGCTTCATGTGCACACTGCTTGCATGCAGAAATGGATGCTCATTTCACTGACCAAAGTTTCTATACGCAATTACACCCTGTATCGTTGTATGTGGTGCATGGAAATTTTTTCTTCTTGATCTTTCTAAATGCATTTTTCTTAGATATCTCCAGGGAAAGATCATTGATGTCCACTTTTTCATCAATAATGCTTAGCCAAGTCCTTCCCATAATGATTGGGAAGTTCCCCTTAAAATTATCAACCTTGATTAGTAGGAAATCGATAACATAAGACCACCCATAGACAGTGGTCACAATGTCTTCTATTAGCCCCAATGAAATAGTAATGGATTGGTCTACCAATTCCAATCTAATATTTCTCTTCTTGAGAGGTGGTAAGTTCTAGGTAGTATACATCTCATGAGAAATCAAGTTCACACCAAAACCTAAATTTAGAAGAGCTTTGCATGGTTCATTCCTAGCAATATGTAAATAGATAAGAGGACTCCTAGGATCAGCTAATTGTCTAGGAAAGTTTCCAATCCAAATCCAATTAGATACAACATGAGTGAGCTATTGGTTTGGAAGAATGATCTTTTATGAGCATGAGGTTTTGAACCTAGTAGGGCTATTGGTTTGGAAGAATGATCTTTTATGATCATGTGGTTTTGAACCCTCAATTGATGAACTGATTGTAGATTGATGACCTTACTATCATTGTGTTACTATGGCTGGGCTAGAAGTTAACCCTGCATGGATGGTGTAGGTAATATCTGCATTGAGGGTGGAGGAACTGGTGCAATAATAGGAGGAGGATAAGGATAAAATGTGGTATCCCTCTTGGAATGTGAAAAATGAGCTCTATAGTATTTGGGAGGGTAGTAGTGATGCTGGAAAGGATAAACATGACTAGAAGAGTCACGTGGAGACAGGGGTTTTTGAATGTAATACCCATATGGATTTGGTTGCCTATAAGGATACTGCTACCTTGGTGGTGGAATCCCCCATGACTATGGTTGGTGCCACTATTGATATTGCTTGTATGATTGCAATAGAGTTCCACTTGGATAATATTGTTGTTGCTAATGGAACTGTCTAGGACTACCAGGAGGATAAGGTAATCTTTTAGGTGTTTGTCTTTTTGCTAGTCATAGATTCAGATCATAGACCCCTAACTCTTGTAAGTGTGACATGATAGGGTAACATCCCTTAGGATGTTCATATTGGTAGATGTCACATCCACCATCATCATCTAATTTAGTTTTTACAATAACCTCTACTATAGTTATCTTGCCCTTATCCTTTTGGTAGACACATTTAGCTTGTTTCTGCCTCCTACGATCATGATCACTACTCTATTCTCTTGATTCTTCAATGATTTTTAGAGCAATTTGGAATTTTTCATTGAACAAATCCCACATTTTCTCTACCTTAGCCAAAATTTCAAACATAGATTTTTGAATTGACAAGGCCTTTCTATTCACCACCTCATTAAGTGGTGATTCTTCCTCACTATCACAAAATTGGACCTCCCTCTTTTTGATGGAAGGTTCCCTGTTGTATTCTTTAGTACTTTCCCATTTACTTAACTCTCCTTCTTCCTTTGCTACTTTCTTAGTTAGCCTTTGAATTTTATGGGCTCTAATTTATGATAGCCTCCCTTGGGCATAGACCCAAGAGTTCTTCTCATTTCCAATCTAAGTCCATCTATGATATGACAAAGTTGTTCTTACTGAGAATAACCATGGCTAGAGCATCGGTGTATGAGAGAATAGTATCTATCCATGTTAGCATCCAAGGGTTCATGGTTTCCTTACTTTGATCTTTGGATATGCCTTCTCAAATTAGACACTCTGGAGTATGTCTGATACTTATTATTAAATAACTCTAGCATTTTACTTCACCTACAGATGGATTCCTACTCTAAGGATCGATACTAGCTTTTTGCTTCCTTGATGACTATCCTTGGAAATAGCTTTAATTTTTTCCAATAATTTTTAATATTTGGTAAGGCACAGGCATTCAGAAAAGCCTAAAGATGTGTTTATGGATCAGAGTTATATAACCCATTAAATCTAGAAATATTATTCATACCAAGTCATCTGATTCTATTATCTTTCACATGCCTGGTTGGAATTTTTATGGCCTCTATAATATTTAACATGCTTTGAGTTACTAAAAAAGGCTCATCATTATCTTTATTTTGATGATGTTGATGATGTCCTCTACTACCCCTTCGTTCATGGTGGGCTCAACAATCATCATTGTTGTCTTGTTATTCCCCTTCATTACAATTGTTCTTTTTGCAGCATTTGTCAGAACCAGAAGAGGAAGATAAAGATGCAGATGAAGAGGACAAATAGGGAGGAGGATTGCCACCATCATGGTGTTTGCCAACTCTTCTAAAATTGTCATGACTAAGTTTGTCAGTTTTCTTATCATCTTGACACATGTTGGAGCCCTTGCCTTAACTTCCATTTTTACTTAAACCTAGATTATTTATAGTGGATTGCAGATTTAGGGTTGCATCCCCATTACCAATAACAAGGGGTGAAGAATCATCATGTTGAGAACCCCAAGAGGAAGGATCCTCATTGTCATATAGGTTAAGCAGGAACAAGGGATTGGTGAATCATTTCCCCTTCATGATCTGATGGTGCTTCTTCTAGTTTTGATCTCTCCTACGTTGTGTTTTAGTGGGACGATAGTCCTAGTAGTCATAATCATGCACAACGTACTCCTCTTGAAAATCCTAGATGTCCAACCTCCTAAGAGTTTAAAGCAACATCTCAAGAAAAGATCAATCGAGAGGCATTACAATGTTGCCTTCCATATGTTTCCATCATAGTTGTTCTTCCTGATGTAGGATATAGTAAAGTTAGACACATACTCATCTGGATGAGTATACACCACCTTGCATTCTTAAAGGATTGGTGGTTTATTATCATAGCACCTATGAGAGGAAGACATTTTGAAATACAAATAAAATATTAGTGTGCTTATGTAATTATATTTATGATGAGAATGATTTTGACCTTAGGGTTCATCTAATGATGTTAATGATGTTTTCTAAACCTAGATAGCTCACATTTCATACAAAAAAAATGTCCTTTGCAACAGTGCCAATGATGAGTGACAAGTACCCCTACACTCAACCATACGAATCACTAAATGTTCATGCATGATCCAGTGAAATTCTATGGACTCTATGTCTTCTAGTACACTAGACTCTCAAAAGTAAATTTTCCTAAACAGTCATTCATTGTCTTCCCAATTACACTTGTGATATACAAATGTATGGTTAAGTGTCATCAAGGCATATGATTTTTATTATTGTATGTTTTATGTTCTTGGTGCTTTAAAATAGAGAAATGAAGTAATTTATTAGCTAATTTAATCTAACTAATTAATTAATCTTTAACTAATCCTAACATAAGTATCCAGTCCCACTTTCTATACACATCCTGAACGCATGCAACACTACTAGGCTACTAAGTGTTAAGCGCTTCTAGGATTACCAAGTGTTGTATGTTATGCTTGAAGTGACTGTACTTATGTGTTTAATTTATTTAGCTTAATTACTTAATTAATCAATTGAATTTTAGTTTAGCTTAATTAATTACATAATAAATGAAGACAATAAATGCAAAAATAAATTATTAATCTATTCCAAGTGCTACAAGGTTTGATCAAAAGGCTCATCTTTGTTGCCATTCACACTACTATGCTTGATACATCAATGCTCGAATAAAGATCCGTACACTTTTTGACTCTTGCTGCAGACACTCAGAGACAGATTCTAACTCTCAAATGACAAAACTATAAGAGCTCTACTACAACTATGATAAGACCTCCCATAAACACAGTTGGTAAGTGTGTATTTATAGACTTTATTGAGGATCTACATTGATGGGATCCCATAACCACAATAAATGCTACATTGATGTAGCCTTGTTGATGAGGTAACATCACATAGACAAGGACATGTTGACAGGGACTTGTCGATGAGGCCATATCAATGGGGGCCCATCGATGCGACACTTTGATGCTTTATAAACCATTAATGTTTATGACATTTTTGATAAGTTATGAGCAAAGAATGTTAGGAAGTATTTTTCAAACTAGCATTTATCTCTAGATTTTATTTTCCTACAAAATAATAACATTTTAGTAGATAATATTAATTTTTTTTAGTAAATTCATTTTAAAGAACTAAATTATTTTTTTTCTCCTCATGAAATCAATAAAGGTAGGGTTGCTATTCTAGTTGATAGACTACAAGAGCTTTGAATTTTGGAATTGATAATCTTGGGAGAGTAATTTGAATTATTTGTGATAGTGAAAAGTAGAATTTGGACTTTATAATATTTATGCTCCTAATAATTTCAAATATCAATGAGAGTTTTAGGATATCTTCAATTTCTAATTAAAGTTCCTTGGATTATTGGAGGTGATTTCAATATGGTTGAAATTTATTTAGATAAAGGTTGTGATCTTCCTCCTTATATGTCTTTTTAAGAAAATAAAACATTAATGTAATTTTAAGAAAAATATTTTCTTTGTAATGTTAACTCTTTATTCCCATATCATTCAAATGAGAGAAATATAATTAACATAATTATCAATGATGAGTGGCGTGGTACCTGTATGCACAACCATACAAATCACTAAGGCATTTACGCATGATCTGGTCGAATTCTATGGACCTATAGTTCTCTAGTGCACTAGTTCTTCTAGGAAGTGAAATGGATGTTGAGAACGTTCTTTGTCTTCCCAACTACACTTGTGAAGCTCAAGGATATGGTTTACATGTAATTGAGATACATGATTTTTCTCATTTTATGTTTTATAATTTTACTTTCCTACAACAATAATGAAAGGTAGAGTGATTTAAGATCCAATTTATCTACTACCTAGCTATCCTAACATAAGTATCCATCCCACTTTCTTGAACACATATAATGTTGCTGGGTCACCAAACATTAAGCATTGTTGGGTTATCAAGCACTATATATATGCTCGAAGTGGTCGTGCTTTTGTTGAGAACGTTTTGGAAATTAATTACTTAATTAAAATGCATTAAACTAAAGTTCATAAAAATAAAGTGCGCTAAAGAAAACATTAATATATTCTTAGTGTTGCAAGGATTGTCAAAAACGTTCATTTTTATTCTCATCACACTACTGTGCTCAAGTACATCAATGTTTGAACAAAGATCTGTATACACTCAAACTTCTACTGTAGGCACTCAAAAAATATTCTAACTTTAAAGGAGACAAACTACAAGAGCTTCGCTACTTTGACTAAAAAACTATCTAAAAATCATGAGCCTAAGTGCTATATTTATAGGCTAGTGTATACCCCATGACATCGGATATCCAACGTTGCATCTAGGCATTGACATTGAATACTCAACATCAGAGAAGATGAAGAAATATGCTTCATCAATCAACAAGGAGATAATAAAATTTATTATCAACTTAATAGATTTTACATATCTACTTATTTTTTTGAAAGCCTACAAGTAGAAGTACATACAGATGCTACTTTATTAGAACATTTTCCTATTATTATTTTTTCTCTAAGATTAATTCTTCCTCCTGTCAAAACTAGGATCTTTTTCATATGCATGCTAATCTGTTCATAGGACCTAGTGGGAAACTATTTTAAAGTCTTTGTGGGTTGCAAATGAAAAATCCAAATAAACAAACAAACAAAACTATTGGTAATATTGGTTGGATTAATTGGTAAAGATGAACTACTTGTAGAGTTAGAAATTATGCTAGATGATTTGGAAATCAATTTTCTATGTGAAAGTACCAAGTTGAAGAAGAGATTACAGAATTTGTTAAGAAAATATAGATTTTTTAGACCAAAATTCCTTTGATTTTGAAACTCAAAAAGCCTTGGCTAAAGCTCATTATGATAAATAATTTTAGAATTCTTTTGAAGCTAAAAGTGTTCTTACTAAAAGTTGCATGGCTTGGCAAAAAATTAAAGATAAATTATGTAAGAATTTTATTAAATATATCTAAGGAAATCATCAAGTACCTATACTATAATTGCTTTATATAAATGATTCCATCACTACAAATATTGACTATTGATAGCTTTTTAGCAAATTATTTTTCTTTTTTTTTCGTCTAAAGGTTTTAGCCTTAAAATCTTCAAGGCTTCTAGTATGCATATTTCTCATCTTATAATAGAATCATACCAAATTATTTTTAAAATAAAAATTATAATGAAATAAATCAAAGAAATACTTTTTAATTTGGCTTATAGTAAAGGTTCAAGATTTGATGTTTTTCCAATTGAAATTTTAATAAGCATTGGGTCATTGTCAAAGATTATCTCTTTCATGTGTTCCAATAAGCAATTAAAAATTTTATATTAGTAAAAATAGTAACAAAGCTGTGATTCGTTGATGAAGTGTCATTTAGTCAATGCGTCGACTGGGCCACGTATACGCTGCTATGTCGACGTGGCCCCATTTATGCAGCCACCCTTCCTAGCCTATAAATATAAGGGCCTTCCGCCTCATTTATCCATCTTTTTGAGTAGTTGTAGCAAAGCTCTTGCAGTTTGTTCCTGCAAGAGATAGAATATTTTCCAAGTGCCCGTAGCAGGTGTAAGAAAAGTGATCAGATCTTTATTCGAGCATTGATGTATCTGAGCCCATTGTCATGACGGCAATAAAGACGAACTGTTCAAGCATTCCTTGCATCATTTGGACCTAGTTATTTCATGCATTTAATAGTTTAATATGTTTATGCTTTATTAATTACTTATTTATGCTTTATTATTTACTTGTTAATTACTTATGTTTTCATTATTATAATCTCAATCATTATTGTTCATTCGTAGTTCGTTAAGACATAAGTATGACCATCTCAAACATAACCCAAACACTTGGTAAGCCCAATGACGCTTAACGTCTGGTAACCCAAAAGTGTTAGGCAATGCTCAGAATGTACTCAGAAGATGGGATCAGATACTTATGATAGGAATAGTTAAGATTTAGATTAAGATAATTTTTAGATTAATTAATATTCTATCCTTATTTTCTGAAATGATTAGTTGCCAAAAAGATAATTAAAAAGGTATAAAAATCATTAGCCTTAATCTCACTTAACCAACGTAAACAGAACCTCATAAGTGAGATTAGGATGATAATGACCATTCTAACCCAAGATTTCACTAGTTAGAAGTCTGATGTATGTTAAGTGCTTACAGTCTGCGGATTTCAACCGAGTCATGTGTGAATGCTCATGATTCATATGGTTGAACATAGGGATACCTAGCCGCTCATCATTACCGTCGTTGCCAGGGACTATTAGTCTTACATGTGTCATCTGACCTTAGTGAAATTATCATTTAAGTCGTTGGAATGGACCCAGGGTAGAAATATTTACGCACACTAGGCAAACTTAAGTTAATTGTAAGGTACATCGATTATATGGACCATCTAACGTCCAACATGTCTTCTCATAGGAGAGATGCATTTGAACCACCGATGCCGCAAGAATGTCAAGAATATGTCCTTGATTTCACATTCATCCTACATCAGGATGAGCATCTTCAATGGTGGGACATGGAGGGTAGCATTATGTTACCACCCGACCAAGCAGCTCCTGCGATGCTATATCACAATCTGGTAGATTGGGCATCAAGGATCGGGTGGCGGATTATGTCATGGAGGACCATGACTACCAGGATTATCATCCTATGGAGGCTCAAGAGACAAGAGATCAGTAGCAAGCAGAGAGATATGAATAGTAGAAGAGAAAGCAATTCACCAACCCCTTATTCTTGCAAGGGCTGTAAGACGACAAGGATCCTGTATTTCATGATACCCATTCAATCGAACTTCACCTGGGGCCGCAGATCCTCCAATCAGTCATTCAAAATAAACCTCTAAGTGACCATGATCCTCAAGGGGATGGCGGGTCACATAGCAAAGCTGGAAGAGATGACCACGGCCATCACCAGGGTAGATGGGGAGATCACCACCAAAGCGGTGGCGATGCCTCTCATTCTTCTTCATCCTCCACCTCTCCTACACCTTCATCCAGCTCAAGCTCTAAGCATAACAAGGGAAGGTTGGAGAGAAAGGACAGTGGTAAACAGGTTCGAAGGGGACAACGTGAGGAAGCACGCGACCAATCGTGTGGCCCTTGCCAGCATGAAAGAAGGGGTAGCTGAAATTGTCATAGAGGTCATAGTCCCCAATAGGACTATGATTCAGACGAGCCATTGTTAGCTACTCAGAGCATGCTCCAAATTGCAGAGGCAGTTCACATTCCAAGTAGGCACATGAAGGATAGTTAGATCAAGCGTGTTGATATGAACAACATCCCTAGATTTGAAGGGGGATACAACTGTGATCCAAAGACCCACCTGCAGGCGTTCCATGATGCCTGCACCCTACAAAACATTGATAATGATTAGCAATGGTTGAAGTTGTTCCATTGCACACTCATCAAAGAAGCTAAAAGTTGGTACTGGTCCTTGGAGCTAGAATCAATTAAAAGATGGATTACGATGCTTGAAATCTTTAATGACAAATATCAAATGTACTCTAAAGTGGCGAATCTGAGACGACAGATCCAAGGATGTAAACAAGAGAATCATGAACCCTTGGATGCCTCCATGAGTAGGTATTACTCATTGTTACATTGGTGCCTTGGTCATGGTTACTCTCAGTGGGCACACCTTCGCCACATTATTGATGGGCTTCATTTTGAAATGCAAAAGACCCTTGGTGTGTATGCCACGGGAAGATTGCTTGAGCTAAGGGCCCATCAGTTGCAACACCTCATTGATCAGGTGATCAAGGAAGAAGGAGAACTCAGAAAAAAGAGAATGTAAAAGAATTTAACTAAGATCCTTCCCTTAGGAAGAGGGAGGTCCGATTTTGTGATGAGGAGGATGAGTCACTACTAGAAGCAGCAGTGAATTGGAAGACTTTTCCATTACAAAAGTTTGCATTTGAAATATCGACAAAGGTGGATAAAATGTGGGACTCTTTGGATGAGAAATTCCAAAGTATATTGAAAATTGCAAAAGAGTCCAAAGAACAAGGTAGTGATCATGATTGGTGTAGGAAGAAGGGAGCTGAACGTGCCCTACATAAGGGTAAGGGAAAAGTTGTTGTAGTAGAGTAGGTTGTAGACTCTGACACCGAGGAGGATGATGGATGTGGCATATTCCAATATGAGCATCCTAAGGGATGTTGTCCTATGGTGTCACACCTTCAAGAGTTTGGGGTGTATGCCTTGAACCCTCGTTTGGCGTAGCGGCAGACACCCCGAAGGTTACCTTATCCACAAGGAAACCCCAGGTGATTCCACCAACAATAGCAAGGATATTATCCAAGTGGAATGCCCTCGCAACCATATGAATACTTCCAACAGTGGTAGCAACCACAAGTGTGGGGGATGCCACATCTAAGGCAGCAGTACCCTTACAAGTAATCAGATCCCTATGGGTACTATGTTCAGCAACCAGTCTCTCTAAGAGACTCTTCTAGTCATGCGGCCTTTTCCAATTACTACCATCCCCCTAAATATTTTAGACATCCATCTCCATCACCCATGGGGACAAATCCACATCTCTTCTACCCTCCGTCACCTTCTTCTATCACTCCTCCATACCATTCCACTTAGTTTCTACCTTCTCCATCCATGCAGGAAGAAATACCATCATAGCCATAGCAAAGAAACACTACAAGGGTTGTTAACTTACGACCGGAACCTCAGAAAAGTGGTTCGGAACCCAAACAATGCAAACATCCTTTTTTTTTGCCCAATAATAATCTGAACACATCCTTACCTATGTTTGTGGCCAATACCTTTGAACCTACCAATTCCTCTACCATCATACTGCCCAAGCAGTCCTCCGCTCCTCCGCACTCCAACGTCTAGACAGTCATGCTCACACATGCTGTGATTGACTAGATCAAAGCAAGTTCTCTTCCCTAGAAATTAACAGATCTAGGAAGCCCCCTAATTTACCTTTAGGTTCCTGGGAACAAGCCATGCAAAGCTCTTCTGGACTGAGGGTTAGGGATTAATTTAATCTCTTATGACATGTACAAGAACTGGAACCTACCCCCGCTAAAGAAGAGCAACATCTGGCTCGAGTTAGCAGACCAGTCCATCACCGTTCCCTTGGGTTTGGTGGAGGACATTGTGACCACCATTTGTGGGTGGTCCTACCCTGCTGATTTCCTACTCATCCATGTAGAGAACTGTAAGGGGAACTTCCCAATCATCATGGGAAGAGCCTGGCTAAGCACGGTGGACGCACGACTAGGACTTCAAGATTTATCCCTGGAAATTTCAAAGGAAAATCCTTTCAGGAAGATCAAGAAGAAAAGAGTTCCATGCATCGCGTATAGTGACTCAGGGTGCAACTGTGTGCAGCAATTATGGTCTGCTAAGAGGATATCCATTCAAGCATGCAGTTGGTGTACTGAGGAATCACCCATTCAACAGTGCCTATACGCAGCAGCCACTAACCAAGAGGGCACCCAGTGGCTGACAGCTGATCTTGCTAGCAGCACATTGTGCATGGAACCATTTGAGGGGCTAGTGCAAGCCTATGTTGAAAGCACGGATGTGATGGAGGAGATTCATCAACAGAGCTCCATCATTGATGACCAAGATGACTAAGGAACACTACAAATCCCTGAGAGCTTCAAACAAGAGCCCCTTGAGCTAAAGTCCTTACTAGCTCACTTAGAGTATGCATTTTTGCAAAATGGCAAGCTGGTAATTCTCAATGCCACTCTTTCTCCTGAACATAAAAAGAAATTACTGGTGATGGTAAAAAAATGGATTGCTGCATTTGCATGGTCCTATCTTGAGTTGACTGGAGTTGATCCCAAGATCTGCCAGCATTAGATCTACCTTGACCCTTCCATGAAGCCACGACGATAGCCACAAAGATAGTTGAATCCCAAATTGAAGCAGGTTGTAAAAGATGAAATTGAATAATTGCTTAAGGAGGGATTTATCTATTCTTTCACCGATAGCGAATGGGTTAGCCCACTCATTATGGTATCCAAGAAAGCTGGCAAGTTGAGGATCTGTATTGATTTCCAGTTGCTTAACATGGCGACCTTCAAGGACCACTTCCCACTCCCATTTGTGGACCAGGTGTTGGACAGAATCACAGGACACCGATATTATAGTTTTTTGGATGGTTATAGTGGTTATAACCAAATCCAAATAGCACCAGAGGACCATGCCAAAACTACCTTCACAAGTCCATGGGGGACTTTTTCATATAAGAAGATGCCCTTTGGCCTATGCAATGCACCTGTGATGTTCCAATGCCTTTTCCTAAGCATCTTCTAGCAACATATCAGCAATGGTGTAGAGGTCTTTATGGATGACTTCTCCACCTATGGTGCCACGTTCGAGCAAGCCTTGGACCATTTAGAGCAGGTTTTAAAGAGGTGTGTAGACACCAATCTATGGCTCAATTGGAAAAAGAGCCATTTGATGGTCCAAGAGGGCATTGTGTTGGGGCATCGCATCTCATCAACAGGGATTAGTGTAGACCCTGAAAAGATCAAGGTCATCCAAGGAATAACCCACCAACCAAGTACTGTCAAAGATGTGTGATCATTCCTTGGACATACTGGTTACTACTGGAATTTCATAAAGCACTTCTCGAAGATAGCCAAGCCATTGGTAGAACTTACAAAGAAGGACATTCCATTCGTTTGGAGCAAGGAATGCAAGTTTGTATTCCAAGCACTGAAACAGAAACTCGTAGAAGCTCCGATTCTATGGGCACCTGATTGGTCTAGACCCTTTCACATTATGACAGATGCCTCCAACTATGCCTTGGGATCCATGCTTACAAAGTGTGATGATCAAAAATGTCCATATTATATCTACTGTGCAAGCTGTAGCATTGTGGGTGCACAGCTAAACTATACCACCACCGAGAAGGAGTTGATGGTAGTGGTGTTCATATTAGAAAAATTTTGGCACTATGTGGTCGGATATGAGGTGTTTGTGCACATTGATCACAGTGCTATCCGGTTCCTAATGAACAAACCAATGGTGAGCCCCTGCATAATCTGGTGGTTGGTGATTCTTTAGGAGTTTGATCTTACCATGGTAGACAGAAAGGGGACCGAGAATGTGGTTGCTAACCACTTGTCTCAGTTACAATGGGATGATGCAGAAGACAAGAAGCCCTTATCTAATCAGTTTCCAGATGAACTCCTCTTCACAGGCATTGTTGATCCTCAAGTACCCAAGGAATCCCCTTGGTTCAACCGCATCCTTACCTACCTTACAACCCAGGAATTGCTAAAGGAATGGAACTATCGATAGAAACAGCAGTTTCTCCAAAAGGCCAAGAATTTCATGGAAATAAATGGTCACCTCTACAAGGTGTGCGTAGATGACTTGGTTCGATGGTATGTCCTTGATGATAATACACTACACATCATCCAAGATGCTCATGAGGGCCCTTGTGGGNGACCTCAACAGTGGATCTAGCCACTAGAGTCCTTCGACATCTGGGGTATCAACTTCATGGGATCTATCACCCCCTTGTCAAACGGAAAGGCATACATCATCGTGGCGGTGGAATACTATACAAAGTGGGTAGAAGCGGTAGCCATCATCGACTATTCTTCTAACACCATTACATGATTTGTCCAGCAACAAATCGTTACTAGGTTTGGAGTGCCATGTGCACTCATTTCTAATGATGGGACTCACTTCACAGGTGTCACTTTTCGGAAACTCATGCAACGCTTAGGGGTAACACATAAATTTACAACACCCTATCACCCCCAAGCCAATGAGTAGGCCGAAGTCACCAATAGGGAGATCACCAAGATCCTTATCTGCACCATTAGCAAATATAGGAGGGATTGGAGCACCAAGCTTAACGATGCCCTATGGGCGTATCGCTCCACTTGGAAACTTCTTGTAGGGTACTCTCCCTACGAGTTAGTGTATGGAAAGTTGCCAACACTTCCAATCCAACCAGAACTCCAGACACTATCCACAGCTAGTGACCTCGGCCTTGTCCTACCGCTAGCACAACGAGAATGATTAATCAATTTAAGTGTGCTAGATGAGAACCGATTAGTGGCCCTATTTTCAAATGAAACCCACAAGGTCTACAACAAGAAATAACATGATCTTAGGATTCAGAAGGTCACATTTAGATGTGGAGACAAGGTATTGTATTAGAATCCCTCACATGTATCCCAATCGACAACGTTTCAGACACTATGGGAGGGCCCTTATATTGTCTCCAAAACCTTTCCATCTGGGGCCTTGCTCATCCACAAACTTGGGGATCCCACTAGAACATAGTTAGTCAACCGCCAACAACTCAAACTTTTCCATGAGCTCCACACAACCAGTGCCACCACCTTGTCATCGATCGGTCATCCATGCTCCATCTTTCACGTCTCCTCCTTTCCTCCCAGTCGTGGGGGAGGCCATCATCCCTACTAATCCATTCCCTACTCACCTCACCGTTTTATCATTTTTTTTTATTTTTACAATTTTTTGTTTTACACTTCCTTGTTTTATCATTTTTTTACACTTTTTTGTTTTACACTTATTCTTTTACACTTTTTTGTTTTTCACCATTGTTCATAGGTTTGCACATTATTTTTGTTGTTTTTTTTGTTTTTTTGTAATTATCTATTTTTCTCACGTAATGGCAGACATCATCATATTGTCTTCAAATGTTTGGCACAGTCAATTTTTATTATGATGGGTACTGTAATAGTCTTCCTTGTTATCTAGCTCCCACCATTGCATGGTTGTCCTTGGATTTTACGTTTTTTTCACTTCATATACTCGGAAGTGAGTCCACATCATTCGCCCATTCACCATTCCATGGTTTTCCTTTTGTTGCGAACATGTAACCCTTTCACTTAAAAACATTTTAATTAATGTGTGACTTGTGTAGTTCCCAGAATGAGGGATAACCCAATGTTTTGAATCAAGTGTGACTTCAAGGGGAATGCTTTATTCGTTGTTTTGTTCTATTCCCTAGGTTGCTGGTGTGTCCTCACAGATTTTCTCCCACTCTAAGTGTCTCTCCACAGAAGCTTCTGGGCAATTCGACCTTGCATGGTATGGTCCTCACTATAAAATTCAAAAATGCAAAAAAAAACAAAAGAAAATAAAAAATAAAAAGCAAAAAAAGGCAAAAAATAAACAAATAAAATGAGGATTCAAAGCACATCCCTTGGTTGAATGCATGCAAACATGCATGGGTCTTCGCATGGTGTGGTTCCCCCGCACAAAAGAAAAGAAAAACAAATCACGGGGGAATTCAAAGCACACCCCTTAGACTACCTCTCACAGGCCATATGCTTTAGTTATGGGACCTCCTTGGTTTCCTCTAACTTTGTCCCATTTTACTTCCCTCTTCTCACGTTTCCTTGAGTGGTGGTACTCTATGGGGTCATTCTTGTTTCCTTGGGGAATAGTCAAGCCTTCATCTATCACTGCGAGGTCACTGTTTGCAGATGGTTTTGGGTATGCCCTCAGGAAGGTTCTACTGGGTCACTTAACCATGATCACACACGAAGTTTCATGTGGCCAACACTTAGACTTTCCATTCTCTCCTCTCCCTCTATTCCTGCTTCTCTCCATACTCACCTCACTGCTCTTTTTATGTTTTGTGTGTTCGTCATGTTTTCCATCGGTCTCTCATGCCTTGGCGGGTTTTCTTGGTTTGAAGTCTTCACGGGTCAACACCACTTATCGGCACCTAGGCCCATGGACCCTAGTGTTGAGGGTATGTAGGGGCTACAAAGGTTGTTGCCTGCTATGGGAAGGACCCACCTGCATATTTCTGGTTCCACCTATTAAGCCTCCCATCCTTTGGATTTCTTGGTTGACTAATTTCAGTGTCCCATCGTTTGATTCCATCCTCGTGGCATTCTTTTTCAATCTTATTCTTTAATTTTGTCTTTTTTTTGTGTGTAATTACCTTCCTCCTGTCTTCAGCCATGATCAGGCCTTTTCTACATTTCAAACACCTCAATTTGGGCTTTCAAATTCATCATTTCAGGTATTTTATGGGTTGGTCAATGTTGGTCCATGGGTGAACAGTGCTGCGTATATGGGGCCCCGTATATGCAGTGCCTGTGTATACATAGCCCCGTCGACGCAGCGCCCAACCCTTATATATACCCTACTGCACTTCTTTATTTTTCATCATTTGGAGTCCAAATTGAGGGGATTTTTTTCCATTTTTTCTGCCTAACCCTTCCCAATGCATCTACATTCCATCGCGTGTCCGCATCAACCTGTCCTTGCCCTTTTTAAGCATCCAAAGGTATGCTCTCAGTCGTGGTGGGGTGGTGCCTTTCTGTAATTAACTAATTAATTAATTAGTTTTTTAATTATGAAAAATTTGGCCCTAACCCCTACCTTAACACTCCTGGAAACTTAACGGTGTGCCTGTGCCATTAACATAACTTCGTCAAACTGAGAAAGTATATATGGACCATCTTAGACTACTTATGAATGATCTAACAGATAGTTATGTTTTATTGCAGATGGCACCCAAGGGACGAAGGACTATCACAACCAAGGGACAAGCGCCCATGCATGGGAAGGGAACGAGGAGTGCAACCGCTAGAGTATGCGAAGGGCTCTCATGCAACTGGCCCTTCTGCGAATGACTTGACATGGAATCTATTCACCAGATTCCCGAAGAGGAGATTCCTGGCATGCAATCGCTAGGGGATGAGACTCCTGGGATAGCATCACGGCTTAAGGTCACCTTGACCCAAGCCTGTCTTGATGCTATCACGCCACGTAAGGTGCAACGGACGGTCCTCCAAGAGTTAAATTCTGGACCATTCCTCAAGAACACTCTAGAAGATGTGAGGCTCCAATTGCAGACCTCTCCGATGTGGCCAATCATCAAAACCAATGGTGAGTGGTACTTAGGAGAAACCTATCTCTTCTAGATGAATTAGCAACCAAGGTCAAGAGTAAAAATCAAAGAAATTTATGTCTCTTACTCTTCAGAAGCAATAGCACAAGCTCTGGGGTTGCCTGAAATTATGGCATATATGGTAGAAATTCCAAAGTAGGGTGATCTAGAGGTGAAGGTTCAATGGATCCAATGGTGCTACGGGGTAGAGCGTAAGGAATTCAGCTCCTTGACCACTACGGAGAGAGTATACTCCAAGATAGCATCTTACCATTTGAATCCAACGGTAAGACCCAACAAAATCACAGCCTTCTCTGCTCGTGCATGTGCCTCCTTGTGTGGGAAATTTCCCATGAGTCTTCCACAACTATTGTTTCTGGGAATTAAAAAAAGGTTCGCTAAGAAAAAACATGGAAGACAAGCTCTTCCCTTTCCCTGCCTAATTCGAAAGTTATGCAAACGGGCATGGATAGCACAATACTCTAATGATATCATTCAACGTGCCCCAATTGCCTCGTGGCAAGAAATGATGAAAGATAAAACACCTGCCACCACATAGACAGAGGAAGAGCAGCAACCACCTCCACCACCTATGCAAACAATGTAGCTGGGCTTGCAAAACACCATGGAATACATCCAAGAGCTCCGAGAAATGCTCTTGAGCTAGCAAGAGCAATCTGATAGGACTGGTGGAGGAGAAGATACTTCGGTCTATTGCCTTACCATGAGTCACATGGGGCAAGTGACTCAATCAATTAGCTTTCTTGAAAGGGAAAGGTTGATATTTTCCACCGCTTAAGCACCAATTCCACCCAGAACAGATCCAAGCATCTGAGATGTATCAACCACAACACAATAGTTATTCTTTGAAATCTCAGGGAATGCTGCTACTTTTTCAGTACGCTTGGAAGATGATGAAGAGGTGACAGTCCTAGTGATGCAGCACTAGGGACAGGAAGTTGCAGCCGAAGTGGTTGCTGATATAATTGCTACGGTCCTCAATGCACCAGTAGCACCTGTACCAAACATTCATGGACTACAAAATGCACAGGTGTCTACTGGAACTTTGTGTAGCAAGATTAATGTAGCCCAACATGAAGAATTGTTGGACCGACTGGTAGGAACCAGGAAACCGCTTCCAGATGTCTTTGACCTTCCGGAAAACATCATTGCAATCTAGTTGTAGCTACTATTGACAAGGTGTAGGAGCATCATCTTGGAAGGGCAACTAGAAGTGTCTCAAGTCACTTGTCAGTGCTTGGCAACGGAGGTAGCCCAATTAAAAGCCTAGCTTGCCGATCCAGCCATCCTCAACCGTGAAATCACCAGAGATGAAGCTTTTCAATAGCTTCAGCTTAAACTTGAGGTTGTTGAGGATGTGCGAGAGACGACGATCCTAGACAACTTCATAGTAGACGCCTGAGCGTATTATTTAGAGAAGAACTTGGCATAGGTTCACCAGGAGAACGTGCAGTTGACCGCAAAAGTTCATCGCCTGCGCAATGTTGATGTACAAGACAAACACATGAAGGATTTCATCCACCAATAGCAAGAGGAGCTAGCTAGGGTGAACACAGACATAAGAAGGTTGGCAGCTGAAAATAGAAATCTGTCAATGGAGGAGGTTTGGGCATTGCGATAGAAGTCTGCAATCAAAATTGCTGCTTGGAAAAATGAGGCCCTGAAGTTTGAATAAGTCAAAAATCATTACAGGGACCAAGTGGAATTGCAGAAGGAGGTGAACGAGAAGCACATTCAAGTCACTAAAGCCAAGATGAACCAAGCGCTCCAGCAGCTCCAAGAGGGAGGTGATATATGGCCATCCATATTTGATGAGTTGAACACCTACAACAAAGCTGAAATCTGCCTAAAGGAGCTGTAGATCGAAGAAATGACAAAATACATGGAATTGGCCAACCTTCGATATGCAAACCTGGCTATGCTCACAACCGAGAGACCGTAGTTAGAGTTAGAAAAACAAGTGGCTGCCTCATATTCCTTATACGAGGGTGAGTTCCAAGTGCACAAGGCAACAAAATAGAATTTGGCAATAGCAAATGCAGAACTCGAGGTTCTCTACACAATCTTTGAAGGCCAACGTACCATCGCGGAGGACCTGGCCCAAAGAATGAATGACTACCAGCAGCTGCAGTCATTAATCCGAGTGTTTGATATCGAACACAAATAGTTTGTAGCCTAGTTTGTCAATTTAAAAGAACTCATCCAAGCACTGCCTTGCCCTTGGGAAGTTCCAGTTCCAACACACATTGGAGAAGCTACCTGGACCGTGAACGACCCCAGAAGCAAAGAAGAAAAAATGAGGACTCTCTTGGAGGCTTTCTGGCTACCTCTAGAAGTTGCAGCTACCATGGGACTTTTGACATCCATGCCGCCACCCACACATGGGCCAAAGGCTGGAGAGGTTCCATCAGAACCATCGCCCCTAGGGATGGTGTGATCTTCTCCAGCAATTTTATGCATCATCCTACATAGCAGAGGCTCTAGGACTGACAAGGTGTTCAATTTTATCTCTGAACACCGTCATTTTTGTAATTTTTTCCCCTTTGTAACTTGGGCACTTGGTGAAATTTATGTTGTGTCATGTGTGTGTCATGTATGTGTTTAAGTTATGTGAGTTGTAAATAAGAATCCATACCTTCCAAATTGTAAAGTAACTCGAGGATGAATTTTTTGTCAGTCGTGTGGGTATGATGAAGTGTCATTTAGTCAATGTGTTGACTAGGCCGCATATATGGGGCCGCATCGATGTGGGCCTATTGATGTAGCCTCCCTGCGTCGACATGGCCCTGTTTACGCAGCCACCCTTCCCGGCCTATAAATATGAGGGCCTTCCACCTCATTTATCCATCTTTTTGAGTAGTTGTAGTGAAGCTCTTGCAATTTGTTCCCACAAGAGATAGAATATTTTCCAAGTGCCTGTAGCAGGTGTAAGAAAAGTGATCAGATCTTTATTTGAGCATTGATGTATCTGAGCCCATTGGCATGACGATAATAAAGACGAACTGTTCAAGCATTCCTTGCAGCATTTGGACTTAGTTATTTCAAGCATTTAATAGTTTAATATGTTTATGCTTTATTAATTACTCGTTTATGCTTTATTATTTACTTGTTAATTACTTATGTTTTCATTATTATAATCTCAATCGTTATTGTTCATTCGTAGTTCGTTAAGACATAAGTATGACCATCTCGAACGTAACCCAGACACTTGGTAAGCCCAGTGATGCTATAACGTCTGGTAACCTAGAAGTGTTAGGAGATGCTCAGAACATGCTCAGAAGATGGGACTGGATAGTTATGATAGGAATAATTAATATTTATATTAACATAATTTTTAGATTAATTAATATTTTATCCTTATTTTCTGAGATGATTAGTCACCAAAAAGATAATTAAAAAGGTATAAAAATCATTAGCCTTAATCTCACTTAACCAACGTAAACAAAACCTCACAAGTAAGATTAGGATGACAACGACCATTCTAACCCAAGGTTTCACTGGTTAGAAGTCTAGTGTATGTTAAGTGCTTACAGTCTACAGATTTCGACCGAGTCGCGCGTGAACACTCGTGATTTGTATGGTTGGACATAGGGATACCTAGCCGCTCATTATTCATCTTCTTCATAAGAATGAAGACCTTCAACATATTAGTAATTAAAGGTCTATTAGTCTTCTTAAAAATATTTATAAAATTTTAGCAAAATTCATGGCTTGATGAATTTAGGTGGTTATAGAGTATTTTCAAAAAATTATTCTCTTACAACTCTATAAGAACACATGCATGAATCATATGTTTCGATGTATGACTCATGGTTGTAAATGGTTTTTGGAACAATCTAATCCTCGATATATGAATGATAACAAATTGAAGAGGCATGAACCAAGATTAAAATCAATAGGGATATAGATGAATACTAATGAAATTAATGATAAATTCAATTATACTCAAACGATACCAATAAAATCTAGCGAAACTAGTACATTTAAAGAATATGAGAAATATAAAGTAAATAATGAATAATAGGCTGAATATGGGGAAGGGTTTTGGTTATTCCTTCTTGAAACAAAGAGTACTTTATTAATTAGAAGACAAAGTTTGTGTGAGAAAGATCTTAGGGTTACTAGTTTTCCTAGTTCCTTTCAATGATTTAAAAATAATGGAATACTTTGAGGTGTATGTGTGTATCATTCAAGTATTGGAAAATTCACTTTGGCTTGGCAATTCTAAGAAGAAATAGGGCTCCACCCTATTATTTCATCTTTACCCTCTTCATGTTACCTTCACATCCATAGAACTACATGAGGCCTAATTCTGTGATGGATGTAGATATGTAGGTAGGCTACAGTAGATAGTCCAAGTACTGTGTCTTGTTGAACCTTGTACTAGATTGTGAAAGGTTTGGGATTGAGGCACCCTCTATAGGTACATCGTCATCCTCCTACTAATGATGTCTATAGGGTTATTTATATGCTTATTTTATAGTCATCATTTAGAGTCATAGATGTTCTTCTAAAGATGTATATTCAATTTAAAAGTTTTGGATATGCTGCATGCTTCCTTCAAAGTTATTGATGTAGGTGCCTTGTTACTTGGAGGCATATTCTCCATGTCTTTTTTCTCAAGTCTAATGAATCTAGGGAATTCCTCATGGTACTAGATAACATCAAGGAAACATTGTTACATATGATATCATAGCATTCTTTGAATTTTTTTGATGAGTATGATGTCCTTCCAAGCTACTATAGACTTGATGTTTCTTATCTATTATCCTTCTAGTTAGATATCATTTTGATATTGGATCATATTCGTTCTACCTCTTGTATATATCATTAGGTTACCCTTGTGGTAAGGTTCCTATGAGATTTCATATGTGGAGCCATACTTTTAATGTCTACAACCATTGCTATGTTGTCATGCTTGCAAATAGATGTGGTTGTGTTGATGGGCTTTCCTTCACTATGTCTACATTAGTGGCTGGACAAGCTATTTTTACATATAAATGTGGTTAGTAAAAGTTATACTAATAGCGCATGGAATTTTGTTCAAGAAGCTTTCCATCTGTATTCTTTAGTGGTTCCTCTAAGATGAATTGAACTTGGTCTCTACTCCAGTCTCCAACCAATGACATATTTCACAATGACATTAATTGGAATGTGCATGATGTACTATTCATACACCCCCCCCATTTATCTTGAATATAGTACATGTTGGATTTACGTATAGGAACATAATTTTGTCTAGTTCCTAAGGATGAAGGACCTTCATATGTGTGTTCTTTGTGAGCCTAAATTTGGATGGACAACGATTGTCATTGGTAGACTAATGTACATTTGTGCTCCCAATTGTATGTTTGTCTAGTTGTGTGTGGATGTCTTTCTTTCTATTGCATTTTAAATCCCTTGTTTGCATTCCTCTTGATTTGGGTTTCACTCATTGTCTCTTGTCTTTGTACCTTCCATGACTCAGATGTGAATTCATGGATTATTTTTCCTTGTTGGTTGATTGATTATTAAGGGTGCATCTTTAGGCATTGTGTACTTCCTCCTAGATTAGTTTTGATGAGGTCCTTGCTTTGATTCCCTCTTATGCTTTAAGTTCAATTACCCTTATTATGGGTTAGTTATTCTTATGTTCCCTTCTTAAGGTTTGGAAATGGCTACCCTTGGACTTTAATATCTACCTTAATACATTTTATTTAAGTTGATGTTTTTGAGACCTTTGGAAGATAGATCATTCTAATTTTTTTCTATTTTACGACCTCACATCTCTTGTTAAATTTTTTCTTTAGAGGTTTCACCCTCTTTGATGATAGACTTAGATGTGCATATTTTGGAGATTTCTTACTGTTAAGATCTATTACTATCTTATCTTGGTCTTCCTCTAATTATTTTTGGATAAGGTTATGAGTTTTCTACCTATGTCCTCTTGTGGTTTTTTTGAGACCTCAATCCTAGTTGAGGATGGATGCTAGTGGCTATGTACTATTGCTAGTTATGATCTTTGAAATTTTGAAAGTATTCTAGTTCATTCTCATTGGTGTGATTAATGCTTACTTCTTTTATGTGAGTGTATCTAAGTTTCTCATGTAGATTTTACATGATTAACCTCTATGCATATGGTTGCTAAGATCCTACTCTTTAGCACTTTGAGATTATTATATATTCCTTTTTTATGATCATGCTTGGTGGGTGCATTTTATGGCTATTGTGCTATACATGAATTATTAATGGTGGAGAAATCCAACACCCAACCATACAAGTCACAGGCATTTCACGTGCAACCATATCATAATTTATGGACAAGAAAATGTCATTATGCTAGTAATTGATTCAAGTTTGAGACCCTTATCTTTCCACATGGAGCTAGTGAGGTCTAAGCATATGATTTAGCTCACTATGAGGTATATGATAACTAATGTTTTAGCACCATTACTACTCCTAGTAAACATGGTGAAATGAAAATAGTTCTAATTCTTAGAAAAATAGTAAATGAATCTAGTCTATCCTAAGGTGATGGATATTTGCTCTTGATTTTCTGGACGACAGTGGTCTGAATTGGAGAAACAAATGATCAACTTGTACTTGTTGTATAAGGTAGATTTCAAGCACCACAAGGAATCCAAGAAGAAGCTTGTAGTGGCAAATGTAGAACTCAAGGTTTTCAAGGTGAAGTTCACTAATCAAAGATTAACTACTAAGAACCTGGCCAAGAGGATGAATGACTACCATGAGCTACAAAACACACTCAAGGTGTTCGATATTGAATGTAAGAAATATGCAACCTAGTTTGTCAATGTGAAGGAGTTGTTCCCAATAATGCCTTGTTTGTGGGATATCCCCATTCTAGTCCGCAGTGGTGATGCTGCATGGACTATGAATGATCCCTGGAGCAAGGAGAAAAAGATGAAGGCATAGTTGGATGCCTTTCGCCTTCCACTAGAAGTGGCAACTACAATAAGATAGCCATAGCCACCTCAACCACCATGTGCACATGAAGTAGAAAAAGGTTCTTTGAAACCTTAGGAACCTCCACTGCCTGGAACCATTTGATCTTTTCAACCATTTTCATGCCATTAGAGGATGTGTTGTTCAATTTTGTTCAATCATGTTCTAGTGTTAGTTTTGTTGTGTCGTGTGTTAGTTAATAATCCCATACCTTTCCAATTTTGTAAAGAACTCGAGGATGAGTTATCATTTAGTTATAGGGTGTATTGTCTGAAATCGTTAGCGTAAGGCTGGAGGAAAAATATACTCCGAAAGATCTCCAGAGAGACATAGATGACCCTGCCTTCGCATGAGGGCAAGCTGAAAAAATGAAGGCAGAGTGCCTTGGATGGTCTACATGCAGATCAACAAAGAACTTCCCCGAGCATATGCTATTGCCTGTGCTGGGGTTATCATCATGAAACGTGAAATAGAGAAAAATGATGTAACAGAAAGTAACATAACAGAAACATAAAGAAACGTAATGAAACGTAATGAAATGTAATGGAATGTAAATGTAAGCAGAATCTATGCAGGAACATGCAATGGAATGGAACAATGCAAAAAGTAAATTAGAATAGGACAATGGATGGCAAATAATGAACAATGTTGTATTAATCGACAAGATGTGCACTGGTCAAAACATAGTTGCGTTGTAAGTCGAATCTTAAGCTCTGATGCGAGGTGTTTACAAGCACTGGGAATCACGTGCATTTGGGCTTAGGATTACTTATTTTCTTATTTCAAATTTTTCCAACCCCGTTTATGTCCATGAACAGGGTATTTATGCATTTTTCTAGGCCTGGGAGTAGGAATGAATGAGATCAATGGCTGCAAGATGAGAGAAAAATGGATCACGTGACAAGTGTACATGGGCAAACTACGTTCTAGACTAGGTACACTATATCTTACAACGCAAGCTAGCTTACGCCCATGGAAGGAGCGTAAGGGCTTGACAAGCTCACAAATGGTGAAGTTTACAATGAAAATTTATAATGAACTTGCAATTAAAATTTGACTCCGACTCGCTTGGAACTTCATGGTCTCTTGGATTGACTGCTACAGGACATTGATTCAAAATGTTTTTTTTGTTTTACCAAGGCTGTCAGCGTGAGTGGATCTTGCCCTGGTGTGTCCTCGACGTGTCTCTGAAGTGTTTTAGATCACTTTTGGCAGCTCACGTTGGGCTCATGCTGTCAGCGTAACCTCAACGTGACCTAGGCGTAAGCTAGGTGTGAGCTAGTAGGAATGGTTCATTTCACACCAAATCTTGATTTTTGAGGCCTATCCTTCAAGTGTAACTGCTGCCTACCCTTGGGGGCCACCTATATGTTGATTTTGAGCCTATTTATACTTGATTTGAGCCATTTTGGTAACTCACGCTGGGCTCACGCTGTCAGCGTGACTCCAGTGTGACCCCAACGTGACCTGGGCGTGAGCTAGGCATGACCCAGGCGTAACCAAGCCAAAATGCTATGTTTTACACATGAACTTTGATTTTTTGGAGAATGTTAATAAGTATAACTGTTTCCTATCTTTAGAAGTTTAGTTGATGCTAAAATTGTGCTTGGCACTGCTTATTTAGACTAGTTTCTGTTTGATCACGCTGGGCTCATGCTCCAGCGTGACCCCAGTGTGACTTTGGCATGACTTGGGCATAAGCAGTGGAAATAATGTATTTTTGAGCTCGAAATGAGGATTCTGAGGGCTGGGAACCTGGGGTAACCATTAGTGGACCTTTAGGGTGACTTGTACCTTCAAAATTAGGCTATTTTGACTTTGTTTTGGGGCTGATTTAGGGCACTTACGCTAGACTCACGCTGGACTCACACTACCAATGTGACCTGGGCATGACCTCAGCATGAGTAGCAAGATTTGTGCAATTTCAACTTGAGATATTGGATCTTGGATGTTGAAACTTGGAACAGCCATGAGGGGGCCCCGAGGGGGCCTTGCCTGTTCAAATTAAGAGCATTTTAACCTTAGTCAAGTTTTTGTTACTTAAGTCATTCCTATTTCAAAGTGTTAGGCTAAAATTTTGTGATGTTTCATTGACCCCTCTTTGTTGCATCTAGAGGAATCTACCCGAGAGGTGTCAACAAAGAAGTACAAAACACCATGAACAACCAAGTACCAAGCATTGTCTATTGGCCCCTGGCTAGATGTCATCGCATCGTGTTCAAAAGTACATTAGGTTGAGGGAAATGTGGTTTAAGGAAAGAAGGGAATTGTTTGTCACTGGGGAAATCAAAAGATGATCCAGGGTTATAAGTATTGCCAGAATTGTGGGAAAGGAGTGCTCTCACATGAGGAAGTCGCGTCATTGGTCTTTGTCAATAGCCAGATTTTTGGTAGACTTAGAACCAGCACATTGGAGGTGCGCTCTTTGGAGAAACAAAAGCCTTGTGTTATGTTTAAGGGGGCCCATTATAAATAGCAAAAGCCATGCGGTGATGTGCCACATGATCATTCATGGCATGAGTGTTCTCCCAAGACAATTGTCTTCTCGCCTGGGGCTTGTATGAGAAGAACCAATAATCTTTGGTCTATGATATCCCTGGGGTCATGAAGACCTTTTCTGGGCATTTTTCTCTTTGATCCTTTTTTTTCATTTCTTTTTTAGTCCCTTTGAAGGAGCTTACTTTTTGTGCTGTACTCATGCTCATGCGCTTGCATTTGTAACATGTGTTGTGCGTTGTGTTTTGTGCTGCAACTACTCAAGAATCATAGTGGACAATAGTGCATTAGGAGTTTTGGGATGAATATTGTATCAAGGGACTATAATTGAGTAGGGTAAAAGGATCGTGATGAGGAATGGGGAATGAGGCAGGAGTTGGAAATGTACTTATGAATGGATTGATTAACCCAGTTGTGAACGTCAAGAAGAATGTGATACCTTGTCATCATGATGGAATACATCTGTGTACGAACGCCTCAAGTGTGTTATCCTGCAAACACAGCTCCAAGGGGACAAGGGAACCACAAATGATTTAGTTAGCCAAAGCAATTTAAACTTGAACATAGCCAATGGAATGGAGCCATCATGTGGAGTTTCAAGGCAAACAAAGTCTTGAACAACATCAATTTCATCAGGATCTATGTGGCCAATCAGGTGGTAGGTTCTTGGTGAGCACGTACNGGCAAACAAAGTCTTGAACAACATCAATTTCATCAGGATCTATGTGTCCAATCAGGTGGTAGGTTCTTGGTGAGCACGTATAGCCAATTACAGTAGCATGCCTTTTTAAATGATGCCAAGTTGTTGATGATGTCATCATTTTATAGTCTTAGCAGACTATTGTGGATTAGTTTTACGTCATAATCCTTTGGACGTCGCTAGTTTATTGTCGTAGCGGACGGTGCAATGCTAGCTTATAGTCGTGGGGGACTATGAAGAGGCTAGCCAGTTTATAGTCTTAGTGGACTCTAGTGAATGAGTGTGATAGTTTAGTGTCATGTCAGATAAAGCTCTATGGTGTCAGTTTACCGTCATGATGCCAGGATGTTCTGTGGTGCTAGTTTTAAGTCATAGCTCCAGGACTATTCTGTGGTATTAGTTTTAGGTCGTAATGCCAAAACCATCTGTGGTAGTTTACCGTCATGATGCTAGAACGAGTCTGTGGTATCAATTTACTGTCATGATGCCAGAACAAGTCTATGGTATCAGTTTACCGTCATGATGCCAGGACGAGTCTATGGTATCAGTTTACCATCATGATGCCAGGATGAAGTGTGGATGCATGCATGTACATCTAGGTGATCTTGCAAAAGAAGAAACTAGAGGACACAATGTGAAGTAGTAATTGCTGAAAACAGAACCTAAATGCACAAGTAAAATAGAAAATAATGCAAAAAGTGGTAGTTTAGGGCCTTTCCAGGCCATGTGTTAGTTTAAGGCCTTTTTGGGCCACAAGCTAGTTTAAGGCCTTTTCAGGCCGCATGCAAACACGTAAGCTAATACAATGCAAACTAAGGTGACATATGCACAATGAACAAAGGTAAATAGTGGGTGGGGATCAGACGTGTTTTTGGCCATGGGGAGCCTTGATCATGTGGTTATTTCCTAGCCGGACGTGGTCTAGGAGGTGTGCTAGGTTTTGGTTGCTCTGGGAGGCTTTCGATTTTTCCCAGTCATTCGGGTGTTTTAGCTATTGTGTTTGTTGCCATGGGTGTTCCATCAAGAGACTCTTCTTTTAAGACTTATGGCATGTCTATGTTATGGATGGCTTGAAAGGGAATGTTATCGCCATGTATGATGACTTGTCCACCTTCGTATGGAAGGAGGATTTCTTGATGTATCGGTGAGCAAACAGCCCATTGTTGGGCTAGCCAAGGTCTACTAAGAATCATGTTGAAACTTGGCATCTCTTCTATGACAGTGAATTCTACACTGGTGGGGAATTATTCTCCTACCACAAAGGCTAAGTTGATTGTACCCTTAACTGTGACACGTGACCCGTTGAAGGATTTTAAACATGTGGTTTTTGTTGGCATGATCTCGTCTACCATGCCTAGTTTGTCGATGACAGAGTATAAAGCTACATTTTTTGTTGGACCATCATCAACGTGCACTCTGTGAATGGTACATTTCCCAACACATATATTAAAATCAACCCTGAACAAAGGTAACGAATGGTACATTTCCCAACACATACATTTCCCTTGTTCGGGGTTGATTCTAATTGCATCGTCATGGAAGGTTAAGGTGTTTGAACCGAATCCTTGTGGTGTGTGTTGTGAAACTATTGCACGGATGGATTCCATGTTAGCAGGGATGTCCTCTGTAACAGGAATGGATGCTAACGTTTGCGCTAAGGCTTCGCAATGAGCCAATGATGTCATGACCAGGTCATACAAGCTCATGGTTTCTTTTGTTTGAGCGTTTGTTTCACCTAGGCTAGTGTAGCTACAAAGTCTGTGTTGTTGGTTGTTGTGTTGGCTTTAACTTCCTTCATGTGGGTTGAGGGCTTGGACCTAGTTTGTTTGGGATTAGGGGCAGGGCCCCCAGTGTTCAGTTGTTGCTTGCTTGGTGTGGCTTTTGTTTCGGCTATACATGTTGTTCATTGTTCGTTTTTCCTCTTTTGTTGCCATTTGGTAGGCTTACCCGTGTTGTTGGCAAGGTTGATTCTTGAGGGAGAATAGGTTGAGATGTTTCCTATGATTGGGCTCTGGGTAGGTGAGGGGCCATCGCGTGGTGGCACCTTTATGAAAAATGGTAGTTTGGAAGGAGTCGTTGGTGTTTGACTAGCTTGTTGTGGTACCTTAATGATGAAAGGTTTTTTTGCGATTGTGGTCAGTGCATCATGCCAGTTTAATGTCTTAGCGGACAATTGCGGTGGTACTTTGACCACAAAAGGTTTTGAAGGTGCTCGAGGTGGGACCTGGATGACAATGGGAGGCCTCTTGCTTATTGCCTGGCTTCCTATGCTAATAGAGTTTATGACATAGGAGGCGTCATTCGTGCTAGGTTGATTAAGGGTGTTGACGTTTAGTTGGCCCCGTTCTATCATTGCTTGTAGGTCATCCTGTAATGCACGACAGTTGTTAGTATTGTGACTGTACATCTGGTGGTAGTGACAGAATTGATCTAATTTGAAGTGTCGTGGGACCGAGGGCTCATTTGGCACTGCTAAGGTGGGGTTCCTTAGTAGCTTGCAGTACCTGTCGTGTCGGTGGTGAGAATTCTCTGCTATGTGTTTGTATTGAATTTTCCTGGTTTTGAGGAGTTGCTCTAGTAGTTCAAAAGGTCACATGGGTAGCGACGTATACTTTGAGCGATTCTTGCACTGAAGGTTGGGCCTTGGGGTGGCCCCTGTCATTGCAGGCGGGTTGGTACTGGTGTTTGTTTTTTTTGGGCTTGCGGCTATAGTTTTCATTATTGTCTGTTATTTGGCAACATGTTGGTTCTTGTAAGCCACATAGGCGGGATCATTGCTGGTTTGTGCAGCTTGTTCTATGTTCTTGATCTGTGTGAAGGCTTGGCTCAATGTTTGAGTGCTTAAGTAGTACAGCTTTGACTTAACAAAGTAATTCACAGCTCCCTTCAGAATCGTAAGCAAATACATTTTAAGGATGGGCTTATTAAGTTCGTTAAGGGATGCACTCCATCGTTGGATGAACTTCTGCACAAGCTCTAGTGGTGCTTGTTTCACTAGTATCAAAGTGTCTAGTGTAGCCTCAGGCTTGAGTTTGTACTTAAACCGAGTGACGAATTAATGTAACAAATCCTCTAGAGAGGATATGGAGTTACGTGGCAGGGCTCGGTACCAGTCTAATGCTACGCCCGTTAAGGACATAGCAAACATACACAAGATTGCATGGGGCCAAGCTTGAAACAATAAAGTTTCTGATCAAAATGTGTTTAACTGATCATTCGGATCTCCCTTCCCATTGTACTTGGTTAACTGGGGCAGTGTGATTCCCTTGGGTAAAGCTAACGGTGGCACTGAAGAGTTAATTAGATCATCATGGTAGAAGTCTAGTACTTTAACTACTTCGGTGTTGGCGGTTTTGAGGTGCTTTACCTTGTCAACTAACACTTGCATCCATTATTTTGCTTCTGCCCACTCTTGAGCAATAGGCAGATTAGTTGGTTGGGGAGATTGTGTCATTAGTTGTTGCTATGGAGCAACATTCAGAGTTAGAATTGCAGGGTGTGACACGCTAAAGTATGTGGGTTGTTGAACAAGGGCTATGGTTTCTTGTCTAGCCACTAACTATGGGATGACACCCTGAACGTGTGGGACCGATGTAATGAAAGTGGCCCCATGTGTTTGCACTGGTGGCATGTACTAGGTGGACATGGACATGGGTAGTCCATGTTGGGATATCGGTGCTTGTGTGCTCATTGACACTTGGTGAGCGGCCGTCTAACCCATGCAAGGGTGGAATGATGGGTTCACGTAGGCATGGGGAGTAAGGGTGTAATATGAATCCTCATGTTCAGATTGTACCGTGAAGTCATCTTCCTCGTCTTGGTTTTGGGGCTCCTCAGTGGGTCACTGTGAGTTTTGGCTCCTTACCATAAGGAGCTAGGAGATGAGTTGGTGCTGGGGCTCAGAAAGGAGGATGATGTCATATATGGAGGGAGTGAATTCATGACCCCCCATATAGATGCGCTCAAATTTTCATTTCGCTTCCTTCTCTGTGGTATCAAGGGGAAGGTTGGCCTAAATCTTCACATAGATAAAATTGTACTGTTCTTGTGTGAGGATTATGAAGGTGCATGCGTTAGAGTTCTGAGATGACTCCATGGTAATGTGTGATGGGGCAACGTACGGGTTGGCTAACAAGTGCCGAGTGTGTTTCGGGCTAAGTGTGTTGTGCAGCATATGGTCAGGGCTGAGTGTGCAGCGTGTCAAGTCTGTGTAGCATGCAGTGTGTGCAATGTGCAGCATGTGAAATCTACAACATGTGAAATTTAAGTTGTCAAAAATTTTCTAAGTGTCCAGTGTAAGAACCTAGCAGCGTGTAATAAAAATTTTCTAAGTGTCTGTGACCAACTGCAGTGTATGAATATTGAAAATTTTTCTAAGTGTCCAGCATGTGAACACTAAAAATTTATCTAGGTGTGAATTACGATGAATTCAACTTTGAAATGGATGCATTTTATGTGTTTTTTTTAAAAAAACATTGTAGCAGTACTATAGCAGCGTGAGCACTGTAACAATGTGAACATTGTAGCCTAACACTTTGAAATAGGAATGACTCAAGCAACAAAAACTTGACTAAGGTCAAAATGCTCTTAATTTGAATAGGAAAGGCCCCCTTGGGGCCCACTCATGGCTGTTCCAAGTTTCAACATCCAAAATCCAAGATCTCAAGTCGAAATCACACAAATCTTGCTACTCATGCTGAGGTCACGCCTAGGTCACACTGGCAGTGTGAGTCCAGCGTGAGTCTAGCGTAAGTACCCCAAAATAGCCCCAAAACAAAGTCAAAATAGCCTGATTTTGAAGGTACAAGTCATCCTAAAGGTCCACTAATGGTTACCCTAGGTTCCCAGCCCTTAGAATCCTGATTTTGGGCTCGAAAATACACTGTTTCCGTTGCTTACGCCCAAGTCACGCTGGAGCGTGGGCCTTATGTGACCAAATAGAAACTATTCTAAACTAGTCCCAAGCACAATTTAAGCATCAAATCAACTTCTAAAGACAAGAAATATTTCTACTTGTTAACAGGCTCCAAAAAATCAAAGTTCAGGTGTAAAACACAGCATTTTGGCTTAGTTACACCTAGGTCACGCCCAGGTCACGCTGGGGTCACGCTGGAGTCACGCTGACAGCGTGAGTTACCAAAATGGCTCAAATTAAGTATAAATAGGCTCAAAATTAGCATACAAGTGGCCCCCAAGGGTAGGCAGCAGTTACACTTGAAGGAAAGGCCTCGAAAATCAAGATTCGGTGCAAAATGAACCATTTTTACTTGCTCATGCCAGCTCACACTGAGGTTACGCTGATAGCGTGAGCTGCCAAAAGTGGCCTAAAACACTTCAAACACATGCCAGGGTAAGATCAACTCATGCTGACAACCTTGGTGAAACAAAAAAAACATTTTGAATCAACATCCTGCAGTAGTCGATCCAAGAGACCATGAAGTTTCAAAAGATCCGGAGTTAAATTTTAATTACACGTTCATTGTAAATTTCCATTGTAAGCTTCACCATTCTTGAGCTTGTCAAGCCCTTACACTGCTTCCATGGGTGTAAGCTAACTTGCGTTGTAAAATACAGTGCACCTAGTCTAGAACGTAGTTTTCCCATGTACACCTATCACACAATCCATTTTTCTCTCATCTCGTAGCCATCGATCTCATTCATTCCTACTCCCAAGCCTAGACAAATGCATAAATACCCTGTTCATGGACATAAATGGGGTTTGCAAAATTTGAAGCAAGAAAACAAGTAATCTTGAGCCCGAACACACATGATTCCCAGTGCCTGTAAACATCTCGCATCGGAGCTTAACGTTCGACTTGCAACGCAACTACGTTTTGACCGGTGCACATCTTGTCGATTAATACAACATTGTTTATTATTTTCCATCCATTGTCCTATTCTGATTTACTTTTTGCATTGTTCCATTCCATTTCATATTCCTGCATACATTCTACTTACATTTACGTTCCATTACGTTTTGTTACGTTTCATTATGTTTCTTTACGTTTCTGTTACGTTACTTTGTGTTACATCATTTTTCTCTGTTTCACGTTTCTTAACGATAAACCCAGCACAGGCAATAGCATACACTCGGGGAAGTCCTTGGTTGATCTATGTGCAAACTATCCAAGGCACTCTGCCTTCATTTTTCCAACTTGCCCTCACGCGAAGGTAGGGGCATCTCTGTCTCTCCAGAGATCTTTCAGCGTATGTTTTTCCTTCAGCCTTATGCCGACGATTTCGAACAATACATAGGAGTATGAAAAAGTGTCTTCAGTCAACTATGTCAATGGGATGCCATCAAAGCAACCACATTAATGGGATCCCATCAATGTATGGATTTCCATGTTGATGCATACTTGTTGATGTGGCACCCTAGTAGGTCTATAAATATGGCACCCTAGCCATGATAATGAGAGTTAGAATTTCAGTTGTAAATGAAGATCTTATAGTTTATTTCTATAAGAGATAGCATAATTTTCTATGTGCTCATAGTAGGAGTCAAGGAGTGTACAGATCTTTATTCGAGCACTATTGTACTTGACCATCGTAGTATGTGCAATAATAAAGATGAGCTTTTTAATAAACCTTGCAACACTTAAACTAGCTTAATGATTTATTTATGCATTTATTATTTTCATTAACTAAGTTAGAATGATTAAGAATTTAAGTAATTGATTAATTAAGCTAAATAGACTAGCATACATAAGTACGATCACTTTAAGCATATGTATAATACTTGGTAATCCCAGTAATGCTTAATGCTCGGTCGCTCAGCAGTGTTGTACATGTTTAGGATGTGTACAGAAAGTGGGACTGGATGCTTATGTTAGAATAATTAGTTATTAATTAGCAATTAAATTAGTTAATCAATTTATTCTTGATCTATTACCAACCTTAGGAAAACAATATATAAAATAATAAAAATCATGTGCCTCAATTATAATTAACCATACAACTAAGCCTCACAAGTGTAGTTGGGAAGACAACGATCGTTTCACAATTAGATTCACCTTCTAGACTTATTTTATTTTTTTAATAATTATATTAATTAATTAATTAAATTCAATGTTTTTAGTTAGTTTAGCACCAATCAAATAACATCAACCCATCATATATCTTACTTAGACAAAATCATATGGTTGAGGGCTTACTATTAGCCTAAATAAGAAGACAATGATGTGCAAATCTAATTTAACTTACTAAAAAATAATTCTAGTCCCATCCATGGATTATAACACAATCAACTACAATTCTTATAGATTATATAGTGGAGCATTAGGTATACTCACAATTCATCATTAGGTTTCAACTTTAAATGTTTGTCTTGAATATTACATTTTTGAAGTTATTTTTCTTTACAAAACTATCTTTTCTCTTAAATAACATTATAAAATTCTATACTGATACTAATACTAATTTTTTAATACATTTTTGTAAATGCAAAGAATCTATTAAACAAATGAACTTGTGTAAAATACATTAGTAGCAATAAATCTTGAGTACATTAGATGTGTCCTATATTCATAGAACTTGAACATGCCTTTTATGAAAAGATATACATTAGGTATAACAATTATCTTTTGATAAAATCTAATAAACTCATGAAGAGTTACAATTTTTTATATAAAACCTGACCACTTCAATTAATAGAATATTGTATGGAATCTAAACCTTGACCTTTAACTCTTACAACAATTTTTTTAACACATTCTAAATATCTTAATTATGCTACTTAAATTACTAGTCCTCATATTTTGAAATTGTATGTTAAGTTAGTTGAACAAGTTAATGTTAAATTTCCTTTCAAATGTCCCATACTCAAATTTTTTCTTGTGTATCTTATTTTAAATAGTCTATAAAGCATATATAATATTAGAGATCCTTCAAGAAACATAATTTTTGCTATAAATACTTATTTGAAAATGAAATTCCTAAACACTTGTAGGAGAGAGTAAATTTAATCATATTACAACCAAGATAAAAATAATTTTTATGTGATCTAGTACTATATATCATCATTTTGGTTTTGGTAACATTGAATTTTCTCCATATAACAACAAAAATTGATTTAAGATTTATAGCATGCATTTTTGTCTAGCTTCAATTTTTTTCATTACGATAACATCATTAGCAAACTATAGCATATTTACAAAAAGTTTTCCAACCTTAATGGACTACATTACTATTAAATTTAGTTATCTCTTCAACTCATTAAAGAAAATGCCAATAATGTGAGAGAAAGTGGGCATCTTTCAACTATTTAAGATAATCTTTTATGAAGTATTATTACTTAAAACATAATTTGTAATTAGATGTATTGCACACACAAATGGTCAATAGTGTTTTGATAGGTTATGACATTGTAGATGAGATGTTATAGCTCCATCATTTCAAATGCATCATTGTAGCCTATGATGTGACATCTAAGCTATGATGACAAGATCAAAGTCAATGCCTATAAATATAGGATACCTAATCTTGCAATTTGATTTCTTGAATTTTAATAATAATGAGTGAATGGCTATATTGTGATTTGAAGCAATTGTACAATGTCTTTATTCAAGTGCATTATACCTAAAGACCTTGTATAAATAATAATAAAGATTGAGATTGTTTCCATTCATTGTAGCATTCTTCTTAATTTAGACTTTATTTTCTCTTATGTTATACTTTCTTATGAAACATAGATGACGAGTGGTTGAGGTACCCCTACGTCCAACCATACGAATCACAAAGCATTCATGTGCAATCTAATTGAATTCCATGAACTCTATGTCTTATAGTACGCTAGTCTTCTACGAAATGAACTTTATCCTAATAGTCATTTGTTGTCTTCTCAATTATACTTGTGATGCACAAGGTATGGTTAAGTGTAATCAAGGCATATGATTTTTATTATTTTATGTTTTATGTTCCTGGTGCTTAAAATAGAGAAATCAAGTAATTTAATAACTAATTTGATTTAACTAATTAACTATTCTCTAACTAG
>MNCI01030156.1:199595-217903 GCA_015680685.1 Gnetum montanum | reverse complement strand
AGTATAATTTATCTTAATTAATTGCATAGTTAATGAAAACAATAAATGCATAAATAAATCATTAATCTATTCTAAGTGTTGCAAGGTTTGAACAAAATGCTCATCTTTATTATCATTCACACTAGTGTGTTTAGGTACAATAGTGCTTGAATAAAGATCTATATACTTTCTAACTCTTGCTATAGGCACTTAGAAAAATGTTCTAAATTTTAAATGACAAAACTATAAGAGTTTTTCTACAACTATGATAATACATTCTATAAACATGGCTGGTGAGCATGTATTTATAAACTTTATTGAAGAGCTACGTCGATAGGGCCCCATAGACACAATAAACACTATGTTGACATGGCCCCATCGATGAGGCCATATCAACGGAGCCCCATAGACATGATACAAAAATGATTCATCATACCTCCATGACTAAATGAAAACTTGTCCTTAAGTTCCTTTACAAAATTGGGAAGGTATGGGATTATTAACTAACTCTTAACATAACAAACTAGCTTGACAAACTGAGTGTTGAGTGTACAAATCAATAAAATTACAAAAAAAATGTGGTGTTCATGACAAAAAATTGAACATCATGACATGACTACTCAAAACTGAATAGCACATCCTTTAGTGGCATGAAGGTGGTTGAGAAGATTAGATAGTCCTAGGTAGTGGACATTCTAGAGGTTTTGAAGGACCTTTATCAACTTCAAGCATGTCCAGTGACTAAGGCGATTATGCCTATTCTACTATGGCTGCAACCTCTGGTGGAAGGTGAAAGGCATCCAATAATGCCTTCATCTTCTCCTCCTTACTCTAAGGATCATTCATAGTTCACATGGCATTACTAATGTGGGCTAGAATGGGGATATCCCATAGATAGGGCATTACTAGGAACAACTCCTTAACGTTGACAAACTAGGCAATGAATTGTTTACATTTGACATCAAATACCCTAACTACGTTTTGCAACTCTTGTTAGTTATTCATTTGTTTGGCCAAGCTCTTAACAGTAAATCTTTGATCAGTGTATTTTCCCTTAAGAACCTTGAGTTCTACATTTTCCAACACAAGAGTTTTCTTGGTGTCCTTATGATGCTTGAACTCGACCTTGTGCAACAAGTATGAGCTCGTCACTTGCTTCTCTAATTTTGCATGTAGTAGTGCAGTAGTCAACATAGCCATATTTGCATATTTAAGATTGGCAAGCTCCATGTATTCTATCATTTTCTTAATCTGCAACTCCTCCATGTGAATTTTCATCTTATTGTAGGCATTTATCCCATCAATGATAGGTTGTCAAACTTCTCTTCCTTGCTAGAGTTGCTAGAGGGTTTCATTTAATTTTTCCTTCACCAACTGGATGTGATTTTCATTAACTTCTTTCTGTAGACCAACCTAATCTCTCTAATGATTCTTGACTCTCTCAAATTTGAAAGCCTCTAATTTCAAAGCAACTACCTCTATTGTAGTCTTCTAGTAAAGGGCATGAACCTCCTCCATAGAGAGGCTTCTATTTTTAGCTACTAATCTCCTTAGCTTTGTGTTTGCTCTAGCTAGCTTCTCCTATTTTTGATGGATAAAGTTAGTCAGCTATTGTTTGTGGTCATCAACATTATGTAGGTGATGGTTCTCTGTGGTTAATTGCACACTCTCCTAGTAGGTTAGATCCAAGGCCTTCTAAATTTTATGGTAAGTAGCCTCTACCAAGGATTAGTAGAACATTTCCATCTCCATCACACTCTTAACCACTTTCAGTTTGGTATGAAGCTATTCAAGAGCTTTATTTTTTGTCAATGCTACATTGAGAAATGTAGGGTTGGCAATTTGGTCTCTTAATTAAGCAACTTCAATAGCCAAGCATTCGTTCAACTCTTTGGCTACTTAGAGTTTCCCTTCAAAGATGATGTTTTTTCCCTGCCTCTAGCAGCTTCAACTAGGTTGTAGTAATACTATCCTGAAGATCAAAGACATCTGGAAGCAATTTCCCAATTCCCACTAGTTAGTCTAGTAGTTCTTCATTTTCTACAGTGCTTAATTTGCCACTTATGGGTCTTGCGAATGTTTGCACATCTTTGAGTATAGTGACATCTAGTATAGACATCATAAGTGCATTGAGTGTTTTGACAATTCTATTAGCAACCATCTTTGCTACTATCTCCTACCCTTGGTGTTGCATAACTAGCACTATTTCCCCCTCACCTTTCTCCAAGCATTGTAAGAAGGTCGCAATTTTCCCAAATATTTTTGGAGGTGGTTGTTGTTCTACAAGAGATACCATGTCATCTCTAGCACTAGGATTCAACCACATGGATAATTACATTCATTGGACTAAGAAAATAGATCAACCTCCCCTAATTAGGCTAACTTTTCATGCCACCTTTTCTAGGTAACTCATTATTGTTAGATACATAGATGGGTCCCCACCACTTGTGCCTGCTCATTGCACTTGTTCTCTTAAGAGCCATTCTCAGTATTCATGAAACCATTGGGCTATTGTAGTAATGTTTGGCATAATTTTTTGAGTGGCACATGGAAGTGGTGCCGACTACTTCTCTTCTAGAATGATTATTGTAGGTATTTTATCTTTCATCATCTCCAACCAATTAGTAGCTGAAGCATGCCTAACAACATCATTTGTATAATGGACTATCCCTCCCCTCTGACAAAGTTCCTTGATGAGGCATGGGAAGGGGAGTGCCTTCCTTCCACATTCATTCTCTTTAAACTACTTCTCTATCTCCAAATAGATTAGATGTGGCAGGTTCACAAGGAATCTTCTACTCAAAGCAGTGCACACACGCATAGAAAAGGAAGTGATTTTACTGGGCCTCATCGTCAAGTTGAGGTAAGAGGCTGCAATCTTGTAGTGAATTCTTTCTACTAGTGTGAGTATGTTGTAATCCTTACAATTGACACCATAGAACCATTGCACCCATTCCTTTTTGATGCTAGGGTTTGCATGCATTGGAATCTTAGCGAGATTCATCCCAATTTCTAGTAACCCAAGCACTTTAGAAAATGGGTTACACTGAGAAGGACATGGAGATGTCCTTGATTTTGATTGTTAAACTAACTTTCCTATTGTTTTAGAATAAGAATGTCTCTCCCATGTACCACTCCCTAGTGGAAGTGATAATTGGCCACATATGAGAGGTCTTCAATTGGTTTTATACTTCTTTAGGTGCTTGCTTCAAGAAAGAGCCAAACTTTAACCCCTAGAGCACTATTTTTTAGACCTTCCTTGATCTAATTTGATTTACGTAGGCTTCTATCAAGGTCACTTCTATAAAGGTCATTTGAACATAAATCCACAAGGGACTTCATATGACAGGGTTAAAGAATGGAGTGATTTGGATAAATGGTTAGGAAGTTATGGGCTCTGGAAAGGTTCTGGGCTTTCAAAATTTGAAAAACTCCCTTGTTGTTTGTGAGAAAATGTGAAAATTTGTAAGAGGGGTTGTGCATATTTATACTATTTTTGCACTACATTGATGGGGCTACATATACTAGGCCTCATATACACATGGGCTCTGTAGGTGGGGCCTTGTTTACAATGTCTATAAACACAATTTTCAAACTTGAATATCTTGAAAAACACAAGGAATTTTTTAATGAATTTGGAGTCCATGGAGGCCCATAAAAGCCAAGAATAGGATGAAATCATTAAATAGGGTCTTCGAAAGCTCAAAAAATCAAAAATTTGATGGAGAATATATGTATTGAACAAAATAGATAAAGGAGCACATGGTTGGATGCAAAAGATGGGTGTATGAAAGATTCTAATTACAAAAATACCTAAGGATAAGATGCTTAATGAACCTAACTAAGAGATATGAAAGTGGGTCCTCCCCATAGTAGGCACATGCCTTGTTTGTCCTTGCATAACCTCAACCTAAGGAGTTTGTGGGCCCTAGAGGCGATTAATGATTGATGGAAGTTAAGGATCAAACCTGGAAGATTTTTCCCAAGAATTAAAGTACGTCAGACAAAGACATCAAATCAAGAATATGGGCACCAGCAGTAAGGTGAGTTATAGGTAGCATAGACAAAAGATGGAGAATATGGAATAGAATTCAAAATTGATGTCATAAGAAGTCCCTTGTGGATTTGTGTTCAAATGACCTAAGAACATCCATTCTTAATCTAAACCAAAACCAACCACTTGTAATGACTTTGCATCACCACACTAAGACCAATCCACCTCCTTAATACACAAGATTGCTTCCACAAAACAACCACCATTCCATAAAGAGAAGAAAAGAGAAGCATGAAGTGAGAGAGAGGACCTTATTTAGAGGGAACCTTCAAACATGGGTAACATGTCTTTCTAATCCTATAACTAATGCTTTTACCCTATTCATTTGTCTAAGGAATGTGCTTTGAATTTCCATCATGTTTTTTTATGGGATTTTTTTGGATGGAAACCACATCATGCAAAGACTTTATTCAACTACATGTTATTAGTCGACATGGAATGGTAAGAAGTCTATGAAAACACTCATGCACCCAAGAAAGTAGAAGAGTACAAAGAGTAATGAGACCTCTTGAGGTCACATCCTATGCAAACCTTTGAGTCCTTCCCAATTCTAGAAACTACCAAGGTCATAAATTTATTAAAACTTTATTTAATGAAAGGGATCTCATACTTCAAAAACAAGAAAAACCATAGACTTTATGGATGCGTGGATGTCATGGAATCACTACCTATTCCATAAAAAAGAAACCATGACATAGCCACTGGTACAAAAATTTAGAAATAAAAACCATACATTAGCAAAAAAAACATTAAGCACAAACCACCATTAGTAACAAATTCAGCACCACTGTGTCCTATTGGCACAAAGCACGTTTATTAACAAAAATTAGAAAATCACACTAAAATAAAGTAAAATATACTAAAAAAGTGTAAAACACTCAAGAAATATTTAAATCTACTAACGATGGTGTAAAACAAAAATTAAAAATTAAAAAAAATGATGTAAAATAGAAAGAGGTTTTAAAACCAAAAAGGTGTAAAATAAATAATTTGCAAAGACAAAAACATGTAAAAAAAATAGAAAAACTAAGGAGCTATGTAATGATTAGCATGGATGGCCATCTCCCCCATGACTAAGTTGGAAGGAGAAGATCTGAAAAATTGAGCATGCTTGCCCATCCGTTGAGGTATTTGTTGCACTAGCTGCTTTGGCTAATGGAAAGGCTTTATCTGTTGGATGTTGACCAACTAACTTTTTTTTGGACTTTTAGGTTTGTATATGATCATTGCCCTAGAAGGAAACATTTCATTAATTATATAAGGCCCCTTCCACAATGTTTGGAATTTGGTTTTTTATGGTACATGTGTGGGATTCCAATAGAGAACCTTATCTCCTAGTTGGAATTTTACTTTCCATATTCTGAGATCATGACGTTAATTGTTGAATGTCTTATGCGCTTAATTCAAAGATAGGGCTACTAATTTATTTTCATCTAGCACATTAAGGTTGATCAGTCTTTCTTTTTGTGCCAGACTTAGATCAAGATCTAGGTCATAGGTTGTTGAAAGTGTTAGAGCTCAAATTAAATTGGAAGTGTTGGAAGTTTTCTGTACACCAACTCATAGGGAAAGTAGCCAATAGGGAGTTTTCATGTTGAGCAGTAGGCACAAAGGACATCATTAAGTTTTATGCTCTAGTCTCTCCTATATTTGCTAATAGTTGTTATTAAAATCTTTGTGATCTTCTTGTTAGTCACCTTTGCTTGACCGCTGGCTTGGGGGTGATAGGGTTTTGTTAATTTATGTTTAACCTCCAAGCGTTGCATGAGTTTTTGAAAAGTGGCACCTGTAAAATGGGTTCTATTGTCAAAAATTAGTGCACATGGCATCCCAAACCTATTCATAACATTTTGTTGTACAAATCGAGCAGTAATGGATGATGTACAATTAGTGGTGGTTGCTACTTCTACTCATTTGGTACAATAGTCAATGGCAATAATTATTTATGCCTTCCCATTGGACATGGGTATGATGGGACCCATAAAATCTATGCCTCATATGTCAAAGGGTTCGAGTGGTTGAATCCATTGTTAAGGACTTTACATTTGTGTAGTCATCCCACCATCTCGTTGGTAGTGCTCACAAGATTGGACAAATTAATGGGCATCCCTAAAGATTGTGGGCCAATATTCTTCTACTATCATGATTTTTATGGTCATGCATCTCCCAGCATAATGTCCCCCACAAGGACCCTCATGAACATGTTGGAGAACATACAATTGATTTGCATTAGGTACACACTAGCGAACCAGGCCATCGACACACACCTTGTAAATATGTCCATTGATTTCCATGAAGTGCTTAGTCTAATGAAGAAATTGTTGTTTCTTCCTATAGTCTAGATCTTGTGGCATCTCTTGAGTGAGAAGATAAGTGAGGATGTCATCATATCATTTCAATTCTGTAGGCATTTATTCATTTATTACACTAGCAAAGAAGAGTTCATCAAGAAACAGATTAGATAGTGGGCTTTCCTTCTCTTTGTTATCCCATCGTAATTGAGACAAGTGATTAGCGATCATATTTTTAGTTCCATTTCAATCTACCATTGTAAGATCAAAATTTTGCAAGATCACCAGTCACCATACAATAAGGGGGCTCACCATTGGCTATTTCATGAGGAAGCAAATGGCACTATGATTAGTGTGCACAAATACTTTATATCCAAGCACATAATGCATGAATTTTTTCATAACATACACCAGCATCATTAGTCCTTTCTCCTCCATTATGGTGTAATTTAGTTATGCACCCACAATGCTTCAACTTGCATACTAGATGTAATATGGACATTTCTTATCATCCAATTGCATAAGCATGGCTTCCAAGGTGTAGTTAGATGCATCTATCATGATATGGAATGGTCTGGACCAATCAAGTGCTCATAGAATTGGAGTCTCTATGAGCTTTGAGGCTCTAGAATGCATTTTCATATTCCTTGGTCTAGATGAAGGGAGCACATTTCTTTGTCAACTCAACCAATGATTTCGTGATCTTAGAGAAATTCTCTATAAATTACCAATAGTAGGCAATGTGTCCAAGGAATGACCAAACATCTTTAATGGTTTCTGGTTGGAGAGTGATTTCTTGGATGACCCTTATCTTTTTGAGGTCTACCTCAATCCCTTCCTACAAAATTCTATGTTCCAATATAATTCCTTCTTAGACCATGAGATGACTCTTTTGCCAATTAAAATGCATATTTGTTTCCACACATCTTTTTAGTGCTTTCTTAAGGTGGTCCAAGGCTTTCTTGAATGTAGCACCATAAGTGGAGAAAGTCATCCATGAAGACTTCCACTTTGCTATCTATTTGTTCTTGAAAGATACTTAAGACAAGACATTGAAAAGTGGTAGGAGCATTGCACAAACCAAAAGGCATCTTGTGCTATGCAAAGGTTCCCCAAGGACTTGTGAATATTTTCTTGGCCTAATCTTCTGATGCAATATGTATTTGGTTATAGCCACTATAACCATCTAGAAAATTGTAATAATAATGCCTAGATATGATGTCCAACACTTGATCAACAAATGGCAATGGAAGATGATCTTTGAATATTGCCATGTTTAACAGCCTAGAGTCAATACAAACCCACCATTTGCCACCCCTCTTTGGCACTATCATGAGTGGACTAATCCACTCACTATTCTCAATGGCATAGATGAAGACTACCTTAAGGAGTTGCTCAATCTCCTCTCTGATAGTTTGCTTCAATTTTGGATTCAACCACCATTATGGTTGTCTCCTTGGCTTCATGTATGTATTAGTGTAAATGTGATGTTGGTATATCTATGGATCAATTCTAGTGAGTTTAGGATATGACCAAGTAAAGGTTGTTCGTCATTGTTTGACCACTTCCAATAATTTTGCTTTCTGCTTAGGAGAAAGTTTAACATTAAGTATGACCAACTTGCCATTTTTTCAGAATGCATATTATAGGTTGACAAGTAGAGTTTTCAACTCTATGGGCTCTTGTTTAAAATTCTCAAGGATCTCTAACTCTCTCTAATTAGTATCAATGTTTTCATCATTAGAGAGTTGGTAACGAACTAGCTCTAGTTCATCAATGCCTATGACATAAGGACATGTCAAGCTCTCAGTAGGTTCCATGCACTTTCTGCTATTGTCAGAATTAGTAGTTAGCCATTGGGTTCCTCTTGTTTTATGGCTACTATATATAGACACCTTTGAATATCTACCTCATGTGCACACTACTCGCATGTAAAAATAGATGCTCGTTTCACAGACTAGAGCTTTTCCATGTAGTTGCACCCTATATTGGTGTACTCCATGCATGGAACTTGTCCCTCCTTGATCTTTCCAAATGCATTTTCTTTTGATATCTCCATGGAAAGATCTCTAATTCCCATTCTTGCATCAATAGTAATTAACGATGCCCTTCCCATAATGATTGGGAAGTCCCCTTTACAATTTTCACGCTTCATTACTAGGAAATGTATAAGATAAGACCATCCACAAATAGTGGTCACAATGTATTTGACCAGTCCCAATGGAACAATGATGGACTAGTCTACTAATTCCAATCTAATATTTCTCTTCTTGAGAGGTGGTAGGTTCCACGTAGTATACATCTTATGAGAAATCAAGTTCACACCAAAACCTAAATTAAGAAGAGCCTTACATAGTTCATTTCTAGTAATCTATAAATAGATAAGTGGACTCCTAGGATTAGCTAATTTCTTGGAAAGGTTGTTAGCCCAAATCCAATCAGATACGACATTGGTAAGCATAAGAGTATGGATTTTGGGTGGCATTTGGTTTGAAGAGGACCCAATAGAATGGTTTATAAAGGATGAAGGAGGAGCAGAGTGACCAACTACCTAAGCCTATGATAGCTTCATAGGGATGTTGGTTTAGAAGAATGGTATTTTACAAGCATGATATTGTAAACCCCTTAGTTGATCAACCAATTTTAGATTAACAATCCTAGTAGTGTTATGTTGTTGCAGCTAGTCTAGAAGTTCACCCTACATGAATGGAGTAGGTGATAGTTTTCTTAAGGATGGAGGAATAGATGCGGAAACATGAGGAGGATAAGGATAAAAGGTGGCATCCCTCCTAGAATGTGGAGAATGAGCTTGATAGTATTTGGAAGGCTAGTAGTGATGTTAGAAAGGAGAAACATGGCTATAAGAGTCATGTGGAGACAGGGGTTGCTAAATGTAATACCCATATGGATCTGGTTGCTTGTAAGGGTACTGCTGCCTTGGTTGTGGCATTCCCCATGTCTGTGGCTAGTTTCACTATTGATATTGCTTATACAGTTGCAATCAAGTTCCATTTGAATAATATTATTGTTGTTGATGGAACTACCTAAGATTGCCTTAAGGATAAGGCAACCTTCTAGGTACTTGCCTTTTTTCTGGTCGTGGATTTAGAGCAGACACCCCAAATCCCTATAAGTATGACACAATGGGGCAATATCCCTTAGGATGTTTGTATTAGCAAATGTCAAATCCACCACCATCATCTGATTCAATTTTTGCAACTTCATCTGCTGCAGCAATCTTACCCTTACCCCTTTAGTAGGCACGTTCGGCTTCTTTTTGCCTCCTACAATTACGATCACTACTATGCTCTCTTGATTCTTTGATGATTTTCATGGTAGTTTGGAATTTACCATGCAACGAATCCCACATTTTATCAACCTTAGCTAACATTTAAGATACATTTTTGGATCGGCAATGTCTTTTTATTTACTACCTCATCAAGTGATAGTTCCTCCTCACTGTCATAAAATAAAACTTCCCTTTTTCTGATGGAAGGATCCCTATTGTATTCCTCAAATCCTCTTCTTATTTTGCTACCTACTCAATTAGCCTTTAAATCTGATGGGCTTTAAGTTTTGATACCCTTCCTTGGGCATACACCCAAAGAGTTCTTCTCATTTCTGATCTAAGTACATCTATGATATGACAAAGTTGTTCCTACTAAGAATAACCATGGATATGGCATTGGTGTATGAGAGAATAGTATTTTCCCATGGTAGCATCTAAGGGTTCATGATTTCCTTGCTTTCATCCTTGGATCTGCCTTCTTAGATCAGACACTATGGGCTACATCTGATACTTATCATTAAATAACTCTAGCATTATACTTCACATGCAGATCAATTTTGGCTCCAAGGACTAATACCAGGCTTCTGCTTCCTTGATGAGTGTCTTGGGAAATAGCTTTAATTTCTACTAATTGTTTTCAATATTTTGTAAGGCATAGGCATCGTGAAAAGCTTGAAGGTGTTTCTGTGGATCAAAGTTATATACCCCCTTAAATCTAAAAATATTGTTCATATCAAGTCATCTGATCTGGGTATTTTTCACATGCCTGGTTGGAATTTTTCTAGCCTATGCAATATTTAACATGCTTTAAGTTGCCAGCAAAGGCTCATCATCATCATTATTTTGATGACATCAATGATGTCCTCTACTACCCCTTTGATCATTGTGGGCCTAGTGATCATCATTATTGTTCCACTATTCAACTCCATCATTGTTGTTCTTTCTACTACATTTTTCAAACTAGAAGAGGAAGAAAAAAATGCATATGAAGAGGGCAAATAGGGATGAGGACTATCACCACCATGGTATCTCCTAACTCCCCTTCAGTTGTCATGGCAGCATTTGTCAGTTTTGTTATCCTCTTAATGCTTATCTGAGCCCCTTCCTTGACTATCATCTTTACCTAAACCTTGATTGTTGATAGTGGACCATAGATTCATGGTTGCACCCCCATCACCAATAACAATGGGTGGATAATTTTCATGTTGAGAGACCCTAGAGGAAGGATCCTCATTGTCATGTTAGTTAAGTAGGAACAAAGGATTGGTGAACCATTTTCCCTTCCCAAACTCATGGTGCTTCTCCTAGTGTCAGTCTTTCCTAAGTTGTGTTTTAGTGGGACGATACTCCCAATAGTCATAATCATGCACAATGTACTTCTCTTGAACATCTTGGATTCCCAACCTACTAAGAGTTTAGAGTAACATCACAGGCATAGATTGATTGGGAGGCATTACAATGTTGCCTTCCACATCATGCCATTGTACTTGTTCATCCTAATGCAAGATTAAGATGAAGTCAAGCACACAATTATCTAAATGAGTATATACTACCTTACATTCTTGAGGGATTAGTGGTTTAGTATCATCACACCTATGAGAAGATGACATTTTGCAATACAAATAAAATATCAGTGTGCTTATGTGATTATACTATTTGTAAGAATGATTTTGACCTTAGGGTTCATCCAACAATGTTAATGATGTTCACTAAATCTAGATAGCACACATTTCAAACAAAAAGAGTCCCCAAAAATGGCACCAATGATAAGAAATCGAGGTACCCCTACACCCCAACCATACAAATCACAAAGCGTTTGCGTGTGATTTGGTCAAATTCCACAAACTCTATGTCTTTCGGTATACTAATTTTTTGGAAAGTACACTTTGTCCTAATAGTCATTTATTGTCTTCTCAATTACACTTGTAATACACAAGGTATGGTTAAGTGTAATTGAGGCATATGATTTTTATTATTTTATGTTTTATGTTCTTGATGCTTAAAATAGAGAAACGAAGTAGTTTAATAACTAATTTGATTTAACTAATTAACTATTCTCTAACTAGTCCTAACATAAGCATCCGACCCCACTTTCCGTACACGTCCTCAAGCCACGTATCCATTATTGGGGTTACCAAGTGCTATGCTACTGGGCAAAGCAAGCAATAACACTGCTAGGATTACTAAGCAAATACATGTTTACGCTTGAAGTGATCATACTTATGTGTTTAATCTATTTATCTTAATTAATTAACTAATCACTTGAACTCTAATTTAGCTTAATTAATTGCATATTTAATGAAAATAGTAAATGCATAAATAAATCATTAATCTATTCCAAGTGCTACAAGGTTTGATCAAAAGGCTCATCTTTATTACTGTTCACACTGGTATGTTTAGGTACAACAGTGCTCGAATGAAGATCCATACACTTTCTGACTCTTGTTGTAGGCACTAAAAGAAATATTCTAACTCTTAAATGATAAAACTACAAGAGCTTACTACAGCTATGATAAGACATGCTATAAACATGACTAGTGAACACATGTTTATAGACTTTATTGAAGAGCTACGTCAACGGGGCCCCATAAATGCAAAAAATGCTATGTCGATGCAACCCTATCGACTAGGCAACATCATGTAGATGGGGCCATGTCAATAAGGGCTCATTGATGCAACACAATGATGATTCATCAATAGAGATTAATGTTTACATTTGCATGCACTTAGCTTAATAACTTACTTTCCAAGGCATGCTAGTAACATGGCTAAATGAGTATGATTGCTTTCAAGCATAATGCTTTATTTTTTGGTAATCTTAATAATACTCTCACTTGGTATACCCAACAATGAATACTTGGTAATCCAACAATAATTATGTGAGTTCAAGATGTGTATGACAAATTAAGAACAAATATTCATTACTTTAAGCTAGATGAGAATTTACTTTACTACTCATTAGATTAATTAGTTAATTTTCTATATTTTAATATTATTAATTATAATTTTGAACAACATCATTATCATATGCCTTACCTAGGACTAAACCATACTCCTTGAATCAAACTTAGTCCAAGTGGCAAGATAGTAACCTATAATCAACTATCGACTATCTAGATGCCAAGCTACTTTAGTCCACAAATTATGATACAATCTCTCATGAAAATTGTGGATTATATGGTTGGGTATAGATAACACTTTGCAACTCACCAACAAGCTCTTTATAAGTTGTATATCTATCAAATCATCATCATCCAAGCCTTGTCCCAACAAAATGTACTAAAGTAGGCTACAACAGTTATTTTTCATCATTTGCCTCTATTTGAACATCCTAGCAAGCCCTTACCCATTTTCTATAGCAACCAAGACTTATGACTACTTCACATTACATTTTGGAAATGCCCTAGCATTTACAAAATTTGAAAAAGAATTCATCCATTAGATTTGACATGGTCATATAGTCATAGCCAACTTGATGCTAACCCTCCTCTTTTTGTATCCAAGCTTGGGACTAACATTAGTTGATAATAGAGTCATAAAATTTAGATAAATATAACTAAACAAGATAGATCTTCTTACTTTGTCCTTCTACTTGTTCAACTTAATATTTAAACATGACTAGGTGATCCATAATGGTGAAGTATTTTCTAAAATGTGCTTATCAAAGTGCCATAATATTATTTATTTGTACTTACATAGTAATTCTTTTGTCTAATATATTTTCTAATAATTATGGAAAAACATAATTTACATAATAAGTGTGGTTATTAATGTTACTTTTAATACAGTTTTGAGGAGAATATTTGTTTTAATAATGTACTAATTCTTTGGTAGTTCATATAAGTATTTAATAATTTATAAATATTTAGGTATACCAAGTTCCCTCCCTAATTAAGAAGCTCTACATACAAGCCCAAAGCATATATTGTTTTGTCAAAAGCTAGGTGAGTAACACTTTTTTGTGTTCCTCTAATGTTAAACAAAAGATTTGGCATAATTTTTTATATGCCAAACATCCCATACACAATTCAAGCTATATATATGATGTTCTTTTTCTTTTCTTTAGAAGTGGAAGAGGGGAATGGTGGTGTTAAGAAATGAAATGATGCCTTTAATTATGATTTGAGTTGGCAACTTCTTACCTAACAAGATAATAACCTAACNTTTGAGTTGGCAACTTCTTACCTAACAAGATAATAACCTAACTACTTAAGCTACCTATCACCAACATTTAAGCTATATATACATAGATATTGTATAATTATATACAAAAAATATAACAATGAGGTGTTAGTTTAGTGATAAGGGTGTCAGAATCCAAAAAATATAGTACAAAAGTAGATGAGTACTATAGAGAGAAGAAACTCTAAATCAACAAAAAGGAAAGACTTAACAATTTTGAGGATGTCTTTTTAGGTTTTCATGCTTACAACCAATCCTGAAAAACCTTCCCTCTAAGGTAAGAAATTAGATATTTCATGAAAATATTAATATTAGGTCAAGGGAAAGAAGGCCCTTGCTTTATCAATAAAATCAATATTATTAAAAGATATTATATCCATATTTTAACTAATAGCTACAAATGAATTATTGGTAGTTAAAATATCTTGAACATGTTGTTGATTTTGAATATTTGGTATGTAATTGCTAATAGATAGACTTCCCCATTGTTTTTTATTATGAAGAACCATTTGGAAATCATCTAAATCACCAATAGGTTTCTATGAGATAAATATTAAAACATCAACAAAATAAATCATTGCAAGATCTACAACATCTATAGATAAATTCTTAGTAGGATCTACAACATTTGTAGAAGAAACCTTAGTAGTATTTATAATAACTTGGTGCTAACACACTTGGATACCATTTTTTTACAACATAAAAAGACATAAATTGAACATGTGACCTTCTTGATGACAATAGTTATATGAATTTGCAAGATTGTAATAAAAAACTTTCTATACATAATCAATTCTATCAACATGCNTTGTAATAAAAAACTTTCTATACATAATCAATTCTATCAACATGCAAAAGAATTTCTCACTTAAGTGAATCAAGATCCACCTCAATCATATATGGAATTCTACGAAACTAGTAGTGATAACCAAGATTTCAAAATGCTTAATTGACCCAATTCGATAGGAATTATCCCTTTCAACTTTTTAAAAAATCAATAGAAGATTTAATAACTTAATAAAACAAGGAACTCTTTAAATTTTAGAAGATGATTGATTAAATGAGGAAATCCACCTTCGCATAATTAATAAAGCATGGTAATGATTGAAAACACAAATATCAAGGGCCTTACAAATAATTGTCAAATTAACAAATTGCACTAACAAAAAATGAGTTTGACAAATAACATGCATGGATAGCATCTAATCCTTGATCTTTTCAAAATACATTTAAATGACTAAAAAAACTTGAGGAATGAGGTAAATAACCTTTAATTTGCATGAAAACATACTTTTCATACATTTCCTAAGTAATAGATTCATATAAATTATCAAGTAATTCATAGAATGATAACAGATCTACTTGAAGGATCACCTACTAAATCTGATGGCATTTCATGTAACTTCAAATAAATTAGCTATATAAATATTAGATGCATTAAAAAATTAAATTTGCTAAAGAAACATCATATCCATAAAAAAACATAACATCCAATGAAAAACATAAGACATGTTGAAGAAACATCAAATCCATTTTACTTTAATTTAATAATAAAAATCTTAAGTTAAAAGATTTAACTTATAAGTTATATGTTTAATAGCATTAAATCATATGAAGTTCTACCAAAGATTCGCATTGGCTATACAAAGACAACAAACATTCAATATATAAGAGTAACATTGGTTTACATTTNAAAGACAACAAACATTCAATATATAAGAGTAACATTGGTTTACATTGTTTTTCACTAAAAAGCATGAAATTACTATATTCTATGCTAGAAAAGTATATCTGATTTATTAAATTCGGATGGCATATGCACATGAAGTTAGAATGGACAAATTGTGCAGTTTTGTGTGGTTTTGTATCACATGCCAAAAATTTCAAAGGGTGCAATAGCGAAACTGTGCGTTATGTGAGCAATGTATACGAGAGTTACAGGAAATTAGGTAAACACAAAATGGAATGAAAACATTAATGTTAATTTGGCAGGATTTTTTTTAACACTACTACTTCATGTGATATTTTATTTTCAACTCTTGTTTTTCTAAACCATGGAAAACTAGATTTTCCAGTTGGAGACTCAAGGTCAAAGATGGATCAAACATTGTATTCCCACCAAGGCTCATCATTTTTTTTCAATCAAAGAAGATTGTTATAAAATTCTTAAACAAAGTTCAAAGGAAAAACAAGGGAGTGCAGAAGTAGTAAACTATTATTGCACCAATATTGACATTCCTATTAACAATAAGTAATATTGCATTTTTAATCTACAATAAGCATTATTGCATTTTTTATTCTTTCAAAAAATTCACCTTGCATGTGCCCTTCATTGCATTCTTTTATGTTTGAAAAAGATTTCCCTTGCATGTGCTTTGTTTCTCTATTTTGTTCTTATATTTTATGTTGTTTATTCTTAAACTTAAACTTTTATCAAATTTGAATTAGATAATAGTGAGCATACAGAGGAGATGAGTAATGGAATACAAATTATTAGTTCAATCAATAGTTGCATAGATAAATCAGAGCATTGGCCTCATGCATGCATTATCTCTCTTATTAAAATAATGAAGAAATTTATCTCCAACTTAATCATGAAAGTTTGGGGTAAAAGCATTAGGATCAGTTAGCTGCAGATGTTAACAAAAAATGCAACTCACACTTTACAGGAAACAATGTAGATATAAATGGAACAGACTTAAGCAAACTTTTAAGAAAAAAAAGATGAGAGAGAACTCAATTGGAGCCCAACCATGTCATTGGTTGTATTATGAAAATATAAATCATGTTGTTGGACAATCTCATAAAATTACTGGTATTATAGGAGGATATGATGGAATGAATTAGAAGGCATGTGATAATATTCCTTCAAAATTGGAAATACAAATATAATATGAGAGAAGGCTTAGATTATAGTGAGAAAGGTGAACTTAAAGAACAAATTTCTTTCATTGTCCATGCAAACAAAAATTCCAAAAATAAAGAAAAAATGAAAGCTCAAAATTATGTTGGGGTGGAGGCGAAAAAAACAAAAAACAAAAAGCCAAAGTTGATTCTATTCCTGAAAGTATTAGAGAAAGCATGAGATTGTTTACAAGCACCTTTAAAGAAGTTGAAACAAAGGGAATGGCATACATGGATAAATTGATTGATATGCAACTTCAAATTGCATAGTTGTTTGCTTCAAAGTCAAAAGATTGCAAGGTAATATACTTAAGTTAAATATAGTCAACATTATTTATAATTGATATATTAATATTATATGTTTAACTTTCTAAATAAGCTTGTTTTTTATTTGCTCTTATGGTTGTTAGGTAAGGATATTGGTTATTTTTTAAGATAGTTTTCNGGTTGTTAGGTAAGGATATTGGTTATTTTTTAAGATAGTTTTCAGTCGAATAAAATAGAAAGTGAAGATGCTATCCATTTTGGAGATTATTTTTTAGTTTGATGGAAAAGAAAGTATATAGTACTTGCCAAAAATGCTCTAGATATATGAGAAAAAATACTCTAATTTAAAATATTTATGCTTGTCATATTTAGTTATATGTAATCAAGTATTCTTGAAAACAAACCAGTAATGAATATCAATTGGAGTACAATCCAACCAAACCTCATCATTACAAAATCCAATCTAATGTGTAATGGCATGTTATGTAACTAAAGAAATATCATTGGACAAACTACAACTTCTTGAACTTAATTTTATAAATTTACCCAATTCATTAAATAAGAATTAAACCACATACTGTTTAAATTTGGAAAACTATCCTAAATAGTTTTTGTTACATCCTTAACCTTAGATATTTGTTGGTCAAGTTCAATGTCACTCATTATCTTTTTCACAATGCCTGTATACATTATCATAGCTCACTAATATTGAACCTGTTACTTCTATGTTGTAAGTTTAAATTTATTTATTGTCAAATGGTTTTTTCCTTTCTTTACTTTACTTTTAACACATTTGTTCCTTATATGTGTGTTGGCGACCGTTTGGGACGCGACCGCCAAAGAGTGTCCTCGAACAGGATTTAGGTGCTTGCTGGTCTCTAGCAACACCAAGGCCTAGATATCTCCAAATAGACTCAGTAGTTAATGTGAGTATGTGTGTGTGCTATTGCAATGTGCAGTTGTGAAATATGAAACGATTGTGTTGTGTGTAAACTACAAATGACTTATCTTAAAGAGATTCAGCCAACTTTGCCAAGTACTGTGAGTTGTTAAGAGTTCCTATTTTGTTCAATTGCCTAGTCTACGTCGTACTTATAATACCTACTTGTAAAAAATAAAATTTTTCAAAAACATTTGAGCACAACTCTACGAATCTACTTCTAATTTTCCCCAGAGAAAGAGATAGTTCCACAAGAAAAGTAGAAATAAAGCAAGATTGAATGGAAATAGACAGAAAGGAAAGCAAATTTGTGTTAAGACCTCAAATATTTAAACAAGGTAAAATGATAAGAGTAAACACTTCGCAATAAAGCTATCCCAAATTCAATATCTACAAATTGTT
>MNCI01030156.1:178375-199327 GCA_015680685.1 Gnetum montanum | reverse complement strand
AAAGAGGCTGAAATCTTTTCTTTAGCAAGCCATCTTACAAGCAATCTTTCACAATTTCTTCTTTACAATGCTCTTCTCCCAAGACTCAGAGTGTGTCTCCAAGTGAGAGCCCAAGTGTGACCCCAAGTCTTCCAAAGTGTGTTGTCTTGTCCCCCCCTTTGTGATAATTTTCTTCTTACCCCTGAAGCCTTTTTATAGGGTTCAAAGGCAGTTACATACTTTAAAATATCTTAGCTAACTTCTCTCCCAAGTAAGGAAGTTACAACTTACCCAACTAGTTAGGAGATATTTCTCACCAATTTAGTTAGGAAGTTATGTAGTTAGGAAGTTATACATAAAGTTAGGAGGAATTTATGCTAACATTGATATTACAAATATTTTATGGGTAATAACTTATACAATAATGTTTGAAAAATAAATTCAAGACCTCAATATTATGAGAGCTTCATGCACTTGGAATAATTAAATTAATGGTAAGTCTTCAGCGGGGCACTTGGAATAATTAAATTAATGGTAAGTCTTCAACCGGGATAAAACTGCAACTTCAGCATCAGTTAAAATATCTCTTGCTCTGCTGATTTAGTTATGTTGCCGTGTTCAATGAATTGGTATGGTAATAACAAATGCGTCGGCGTCGGGCACTGCTGCTATTTTGGGAAATTTCGGATTGCAGGTTCACCATTATGAAGTTTTCTCTGGAAGTAGTTAACGCAGCAACCAAAATCTATTCCCGTGCGTTGCCGATGAAATTCATAAAACAGCGCAGAGGCTAGTAGGGTTTGATGATGTAATCACTCCTTAGCTGCCGATGCGGACTGCCGCGTAGAACAAGAGTTCGCTGATGCAGCGGTAGTGCTGGAGAAGAGGGAGTTTAATTTGATAAAGATGCCCTGAGCAAATCTGGTAATGAGACCGAGGTTTCAATGAAATGTGACTCTGTTTCTATGTATAGTATGTGTGGATGAGGGTTTCAATTTTTTTTATCTCTCTGCGTTCATGGAAAAGGGGTTTTGTCATCCGGTGACTTGGCCATGCCCATGGCGATGGCGGTTTTCCCTGGTGTAGTGGCTATGCTGCGATAAGCACTGCACGGCCACACAATTTTATCACCCCTATTACTCGCCTGGCTTTGTTCTATTTCATTTCCTTGCGTTTCTCTGGCCTTCCAGCAATGAAACAGCAGCTGCCACTGATGCAACGGCCAAATGTGGAAAACTATTGCTTCACTGATGTCGCTGTTTCAATTTTTCTCTTTTTTTTTACTTTGACATGCTTATATTTTTTACATTAATTTCCCTCCAAATGTATAAATAATACATATGAAAACTGGACTTCCTTCATAATCCTGCTAGACTTTGGTTCGGTAAAGCCTGGTGTATCATAATATATTTATGTATATATATTGCTGCCTTGTAAAATGCATTGCTCAGAAATTCATAAGCTTACCATAGAAATGGTGCTCTTATACATTTCTTCCTTAAAAGAATGCCTTTGTTAACTTATTCTTTTCCTCTCACACTGAAATTTTAGCCACTCCTCCAAAAACTCTTAACCAATTTAATCCTGCCTACTCCATGAAATGGCCAAATGTGCCAACAATGTGATTGTTTATTAAATTTTTGTCACTGAAATGTTACTATGATTTTGAGAATTGCAAAATAGGTTTTTGTTGTATGTTTTTTAAGAAAATTGCTTAAACTGTATGTACGTTTTTTCTATGTTCTAGTTAGATTTCTCTAAATAGATTTTTCATTTTCATGTTACAGGAAATGAAATGAAAACATTATGAATAATAACTAACAAAAAAATTTGAATTCTTATTATAATTATTTTATTATTTTCTCAAACAAAGCTATCATGTTTTGCATGGTTTTGCTTCATAAGAGATGCTATAAGGTCCTATTTTTAGAAAGTGTTTGCTCTAAACTTGCCTTTTAAACCTTGTATAATTTATTTGCAAAAATGATATGGAGTAAAACTAGATCTCATCATCGAAATGATGTCTCCAAATTGTAGTGGTATATTGACCATGATAGTTACTTGAGGAGAAATTACATCTATTACCTTTAGCTCTTTTATTTTTTGTGAACTCTTCCATGGGATATTTTCTAATTTTCAACACAACTTGAAACAAACTCTTGCTTACCACTTGGACATCAAATTGAAGTCTCAAGCAATGTGGATACCAGTATAACTACTACAACCACCACTGGTATCATGTCAAAATTATGATAAACTTCTGTATCAAAGTCACTGCAAGCATATTTATTAGCATCTTCTAAATCACATTCCATTATAGTAGCCTTAGTATTTTCAGTGGGATATTTGTGTGCTAGCATTTTTGTTGATTGTAGAACATTCACATCTAACTCTTTTAATTTTTCAAAGCCTGAAAAACTCTAGTTTCAAGACTTAGTTACCATTTTAACCACTGGTTGCATATATTCTTCTATCTTACCATTGCTGTAGTTGGAACAATTATAGATGAGACCATTGTTTAGGAAAAAAGCTCATTGAATGTGATGCTGCTTTGATACTTTATGAACCATCAAGGCCAAACTAAAAAGCTAATAACAGGAAATTCATACAAAAGATTGATGTATGAGAAGTATTCTATTTTGAGATGTATGAAAAATGCTAATCCTATAAAATACTGGCTTAACTTCAATTTCAATTCAAATATAGTTTCAATTCATTATCAATGTTGCATCATTTTGTTAACTTTGAAAACATGTCACTAAACTCAAAAGCCACTTTACTAAAACTAAAACTAATTTGATTTAAAAATTTTTACATAAATGTAACAAAATAAGTTGGAAGAATATCAAATAAGTTCAAGATATAATAGACTGTGATTTGAGCAACAAAGGTACATGATTATCAAACTAGTCTTCAGATTTCAGTTTTTCAAATCCCTTGCAGTGAGTATTAGTCCCTGCAATGACAAAAATAATAGTCAAACAATGTTATATTTGAACAATATTTTGAAGTTAATAATAAAAGATAAATCACTCACATTTGTTGTGCAATTAAATCATATTGTTTCTTCCATTCATGAAATATATCTCTTATATTTTTTCCCATTTCTCTTTCTATGGTTCAAGATCTTAAAGCTCTAGTTGAATTTGATTGAATTTCTCCAAGGTCTTGCTCTAATTCATAATGAAGTTGAAGAAAATTATGAAGCACAAAACATGCCATAATCAACTTGAGAACTTTATATAATTTCATTTTAACAAATTGAAAAGTCCTCCATCTTCCCTTCAACAAAGGAAAAGCATGTTCTAGTTTCATCCTTCCTCTTGATAAAAACTTATCAAATTGTTTACAATATTCTGAATTGATATTTCTATATGATTTCAACACTTTTGAAGAAATAGGCTATGAAGAATCAATAATTAAAATAGAATAAATAGCAATCCCTTCAAAGTTAAAAGTATTCATTCCAATAGCTTGCATCATGCATTCCCTTACATTCCAAAAAACTTTTTCTGCATCACATATTATTTGCAATAAAACACTATAGCAATGATGTCGATTGTAATAGCTTACTGAATTGTGGTCTGAATTAGGGGCACTAGCTAGATTTACATGTGTGCTATCCATTGCTTCACAAATCATTGGTAATAATGTAAGTGATTGAAAATCACTTAAAATTTTATATAGTTGTTCACCAAATGATATTATTATGTATCTGCTTTGCAAACCATCTACAATCATATTAATTATTAACCAAACATATTTCTGCACAATTGATTCCCCCACACAATATTATTTAGCCATTGTACATGTCGACATATTATGACCAAGATAATGCAAAACTAGACAAAGTGCTTTTTCTGGTTGTAATGGTTGTAATGGCTCTCTAACATACTGTAATGCTTCATTGTTACATAAATATGGTTGTATTTCATTTAATATTTTCTGATAGAGAGATTATGTCATTGTAATGAATCCTATATAATTTGTTCAACCTTGATTCATTTAATTTCCATAGTTCACTTTGAACAATATTCCAAAAGATATTTTGTTGTGGAAATCTCCACCATTCCCTATTTGACCTTGATAAAGTCGGACTTTCATATATAGTAACAAACATGGAGCATACTTGAAACTATAATTGATACATTGAGGTAACTAAATCATTGGTTAAAAATTCTCTTAGTAAACTCATCCATATCATAAAAAACATTTCGTCTCATAAAAAACATTCAGTTTATTTTTAAGGCATACGTATTCAAAACTTTTTCTCTCAAAACATATATAATAAAAAAAAATTTAGAAATAGAACTCACCAAAATGAGGAGTAAATTATAAAAACAACAAAAATGATGAGTACATTATATGAACAACTTGCATAGAAATATGTGTGGTAAACAAAATAAAAAAATTTGAAATTTTTTTAATTCAACTTAAGATAACATTGATGAAGTTTTGAGATCAAATACAATCTTGTGTTACCGACCTTGGTTCAAATTTGTAACTTGTTTTCAGCTTTTCTGTATTTAACACCACACTTTTTTACCCTATAGGCTGCTCCTTTATTTTCACTTTCTTGATTTAAAAAAGGTAGCTTTTCAAAAAATATGTTGCTGCCCTGCAATTGATTGTTGCTAATGGTAGAATGGCTTCCATTTGTATTAAAAACTACCCTTTGCTGCTGAGCGGCTCTTTTTACTGTTTGAGGCCCAGAAGAAAAAACAATTCCAAGTTCTCGTGCATGTATTTTAGTTGTTTTAGGCCCAGCTTTTTTTCCATGTGCATTGTGACCTGCATTATGCGAAAATAGAAAATAGATACCTTAGACATGGCAAAGCACTCCACCGCCATGTGCAGACGACATGAGATTCCAACCCTGCCATTAATAGCTTTCCCATCGTTCGTGGGTGGAACCGTGCTTTTCTTTCGGTATCTTTGACTAGCATTTCGTTTCATTCAAACTTATCTGAAATTCCATCTTTCTAATGTTAATATCTAATAAATAAGACGGCATGGTAATGTACTACGCAGCGCTCGATACCGTGGCACTTGTGGTTAGAAGCGTTACTAAAGTCACGGATCAATGTTCGGAACTTTAATGTGGGGTTGGGCTTGCGGCTACAGTGTTTGGTGGTAATTTTTCAACCTCTGATCTGATCACGGCTTCCAGATTAGTTTCCGAGTCAAAGAAATGAGAAATCGTTTTTCTGTTTCACACCAGTGTTAGTCTCTTATCTGTTTTCCAAAAACAAAATCCAGCTTCCATCAGAGATGGCTTAATTTAATTTTGCAGTAAGACAAAAAAAAAAGGGAAAAAAAGTCACCCAAATGTTCAAACAGTTCAAATGGATCGCATTCTGTTTTACTGGACGAAACAACAAACAGGCACACTCAGGAAACATGCAAAAATTGCAGATTGTGCAATCTTTGTCATGTGCTAGTTCCAGCTTGACACCAAATCAGCCATGGCTTTCCTGGAGCTTCCACTACATTGCAGAGCTTCGCTGATCTCCTGCTTCAGCAGGAGCGCCGGTTCTCTGGCTCTTTGTCCCTGCTCACCTTCCATCAGCTGCACAATCGCCTTCTCAAGATACTCGGCCATCACGAATCCATCGTCGTCTCTCTGCAACGGAACTCCCAAGCCATATTCCTGAACAATCCTGAACAATCATCAAAGCATTGGTGGATTGCTCTGCGGCCACGGAAGGGCACGCCACAGCAGATACTCTTCAGAGTGGAGTTCCATCCGCAGTGGCTCATGAACCCAGCAATGGCCGCATGTCGCAGAATTGCCAACTGCGGGACCCATGTTTCTGTAACAAAGCCGCAGTGGTTCCCAAATAATCCTGCATTCTTTTGTTCCGCTTCTGCCCCGGGAGGCCTACGAAGAATCCACAGGAACCTCTGCTCCACAGGAACCTCTGCTTGGAGTTGCGCAGAGCCTGTTGTATCTGACACAGCTGGGGCTCTGAAAGAGTAGCCTTGCTTCCGAAGCACAGGAACAGCACAGAGGCTTGCGGCTGCTGATCTAGCCATGTTAGGCAATACGCGTCTCCGTCGTCTGCGTTGTCTGATGGCACAATGGGGCCTATGCTATGCAGTATACCCGTGATATCATCTCCTTCATCTGTTTGACCACATGGAGCTTAACGTACATGAAGTCATGCAGTATTAGGTACCAAAGCACCGAAAACCTAGAAAGTAGGGTCGAACCCGTCCGTGATATTATAAGATTTTTACCTTTTTTAAAAAAATTTTAATTAGTTAATCGTCGTCGCTTGCTGTTGTCGGTTCTACCTTGATATGTACGTTTAATATCCATGGTCCCCGCTTAAAGTAGTTGGTGGTCCGAACTTTTCCTTCTAGTTGATTGGACTTCTTCTTGGTGATGCCTTATCATATATGATCATTTAACTTACAATAATCGAATACATCAATAAGTGAAAGACATTGTTATGGTTTTCAAAAGTTAAGTGAAAGACATTGTGATACTTTACGAGACTATTGCAATAAAGGTGGTTTTATTTACAAAGTTGCTTTGAGCCTTGGTGTCCTACCATGCCATTGGTGATAAAAACCATATTACCATATGTATAAAGGTATGATTGTATATCATCTTTTAAAAAAGGTTTTTTTGGTAGGCATAATATAAACATATTATACATGAAGTTCAAATTCATTCGGTTTTGAAAATTAAAAGAGTAAATGGAAGGGGTCAAGATCCAAAACAATTTAAGTATAGAAATACCCCTAACACATAAATCTAACATGATATTAAAAGAATTATAGAGGAATACAAGTGATGAGTGGCAAGGTACCCCTACACTCAACCATACGAATACGAGCGTAACATGCACGATCCGGTCGAACTCCGCAGACTAAGTGCCTACACGCCTCATGGAACACTTAAGGTTGATTATTCGTTGTCTTCCCAGACTTACTTGTATTCGTCACGGTGTATGGTTAAGTAAGTCTGAGGTATATGATTTTTATAGTCTTTTATGTTTTATCTCCTATGCTGAGAGGTGAAGGGTTGAAGAAACTAATTAACTAACTCTAACTAACCATACGAAGAAACTCGTTGCTGGGATCACCACGCGTAACACATGTGCTCGAAGTGGTCGTACTTAGGCACTTAACTAGGAGAGAAGGGTTGAGAAAGATTTAATAACTAATAAAGTATTTAAATGACAAATAATAAATAACAGTAAATAAAATCCTAATTACCCTATTCCATGTACTGCAAGGTTTATCCAAGAAGTTCGTCTTTATTGCCGTACACAAACTTGAGTCCACAACCTCATCGGAGATAGTTATTTTCCCCTTACCCTTGTCACGTGCAGGGCCTGAATCTCTTTGCTTTGTCTTGTTCTTGTCACTACTTCGTTCCTCCTTAGACTCCTCTACAATCTTTAGGACAGTTTCAATTTTACTATCTAAGGAGCTCCATACCTCATCTACCTTAGCCGATACTTCTGTTGTTAGCTTTTGAAGTGACAAGGTTTTTCTGTTCACCAACTCTTCGAGTGGTGACTCATCCTCTTCATCGCACAATTTCACTCCCTTCTTTCAAAGAAAGGGATCACGGTTATATTCTTCCGCACTTTCCCTTTTTCGTAGCTCACCTTCTTCTTTGGCTACTTGTTCCAACAAGCGATGAATTTCATGGGATCTAAGTTCTGATAATCTTCCTTGGGCATAAGTCCCAAGGGTTCTCCTAGTTTCATACCTTAGCCCATCTACGATGTGGTGGAGTTGATCCCGCTGTGCATAACCATGGCTCGGGCAATGATGTAACAATGCATAGTAGCGGCCCATGGCAGCATCCAACGGTTTATGATTACCTTGCTTCCATCCTTGGATCTTTTTACGTAAATTAGACACTCTGGAGTACGTTTGATATTTATCGTTGAAGAGTTCTAACATTGTACTCCATCTCCTAATGGTTTCTAGTTCTAAGGACTGGTACCAACTCTCTGCTTCCTTGATGAGTGTCCTGGGAAACAACTTTAGTTTCTGCCATTCATTCTCTATATTTTGCAAGGTGCAGGCATCGTGAAATTCCTGTAAATGATGTTGTGGATCAACGTTGTATCCCCCTTCAAAGCGTGGGATATTTTTTATGTCTAAATGCTTGATCCGGCTATCTCTTTGATGCCTTGTGGGTATCCTAACTGCCTCCATTATATTTAGCATGCTTCGGGTGGCAAGTAGGGGTTCGTCATGATCATCTCTTTCATGATGTCTATGATGTCTACGTTGTTCCCTACTTTCCCTTCGTTCATGCCCTTGTCCTCTCTCTCGACTCTCTCATCGAGGTCTCTCATCTTGCCTACCTCTATCCTCACCATTGTGCTCATGATGGCTGCACCCCAGATGTGGAAGGAGAGGGTGAATGATGTGAAGAAGGGGAAGAAGAATGAGAACCATCGCCATGATGATGTTTCCTACCTTCTCTTCGATGGCTTCAGCCCTGATCGTGATGAAGATCTGAGTGCCCGTCCTTGTCATGTGTTTTTGTTCCCTCAGTGAACAGCTGGTGTTCATGGAGATTAGAACCAGGGTTGTGTATCATGGATCATAGGTTCTGATATCCTACCTCTTCACTATTGTTAGGAGGGGGAACATCTTTTGATAGAGAACCCGTTATGAGTGTTTCACCATCTCCGATTTCACTTAGGACGTGTGGGACCTCTTTGCCCTTCAACAATGTATGTTGGCTCTCCTGCCTTGAGTCCCTCATACGTTGTAGAGCTGTGGGATGGTAATTCCTCATGTCAAAATCTCCTATAACGTACTTAGCATAGAGCTGAGTCATGCCGATTTGTGCCAAAGCATAGAGGAGCATGTTTGGGACTGCATGATCCAGAGGTAACACAATGTTACCTTGCAAGTCTCTCCAGCGCATCTGTTCATCCTGATGGAGGATAAAAGTAAAATTAGGTATATACTCATCAGGATGAGTATATTCCACCCTATATTGTTGAGGAACTAACGAACTTAGGTTATGCATTTTAGATTGCCGACTGTCTCTAGTATTGTCCCTAGGTGGTGTAATACTTTTGTTAGAAGAAGAAGACATTGTTATTTATCGGTGTGCTATTTAACCGTTATATGATTTTTCATTTAATTAATCCTAAGGTTCGTTTAAGCTCCCAATGATGTGAGTAATTTCCTATGTTCTACTTAGTGCACAAACACTTAGTCCCCGGCAATGGCGCCAATGATGAGTGGCAAGGTACCCCTACACTCAACCATACGAATACGAGCGTAACATGCACGATCCGGTCGAACTCCGCAGACTAAGTGCCTACATGCCTCATGGAACACTTAAGGTTGATTATTCATTGTCTTCCCAGACTTACTTGTATTTGTCACGGTGTATGGTTAAGTAAGTCTGAGGTATATGATTTTTATAGTCTTTTATGTTTTATCTCCTATGCTGAGAGGTGAAGGGTTGAAGAAACTAATTAACTAACTCTAACTAACTAACTAAGCTTGAATTAACCTAGCGTCAGCATCCGTTCCCACTTACCGTTCACACCCTGAACCAATGCAACCATGGTTACCAAACGCTAGTCGTTGCTGGGATCACCACGCGTAACGCATGTGCTCGAAGCGGTCGTGTTGAGGCACTTAACTAGGAGAGAAGGGTTGAGAAAGATTTAATAACTAATAAATCATTTAAATGACAAATAATAAATAACAGTAAATAAAATCCTAATTAGCCTATTCCATGTACTACAAGGTTTATCTAAGAAGTTCGTCTTTATTGCCATACACAAACTTGTGTTCAGGTACAATGTCTGCTCGAATAAAGATCCGTTCACTTTGGAGTTCCTACTGCGGGTAGAAAATATTCTATCTCTGGAGAGATCAAACTGCTAGAGTTTCACTATGATCTAAGCCTAGGATGAGAAACAAGGGAGAGCCGCCTCTTATTTATAGATATGACGGTGTGCCGCGATATTGTGTACGCGATATCATGGGGGATGACGCGATATCACGTATGCGATATCGTGACATCAACAAGGATGCCTTTTAAGTATGACTCAAATTGGTAACCTCTTACCTACAAATCCCTAACTAACAATGAGTTAACTACTCGAGTTACCTCTTATTGGCTTTGAAGGAAGAAAGAGATTTATGTATTTTAAAGATCAAGGCCTATAATTGGTCTCCTATCATAATTCTTACTATTGTAAACTTGATAAAAAATCCATGATAATGAGTTTACTAATAAACATTGTTAATATTACATCAATAAGTACTCTAATCAAAATATATTTTACCTGTGCTTTAATTTGGTATAGTAGCTTAGTAGGAAGATTCTTGACATAGAAGCACTAGGTGACAAGTCACATGTATAAAGGTGATCTTGATACCTTGATGGATGAGTTGATATCATAATTATCATTATCGATGATCTTGATAATATAAGGGCTCCTAATTGGTTAGATAATGCATTGCTCATTTTCTGAAGTAACTTGCATTTTTTATTTTTGATGACTATAAAACGTAACCTTTGATATGCTACCTAAGGTAATATGGACAACCATCCCCTAACATTTAAAATACTATCATGGTTGTCATTATTGATGAACATGAAACGTAACCCTTAAAATGTCACAAGATGTGATGTGGAACACAAGGTTTAACATTTACCATTTTGCTGACCATACCGCTTTCAATGTTACCTAATCAGATATGAACCACCAATGAACATTTACCGTTGTTAATGATCGTGGGGCGTAGCCCTTAAAATGTAATCGAAGTTGATATGAGCCTACTGACTTCTTTGACTTTATCAATGACAGTTCCATGGGCACCAAACTATTTGATTGAACACCGTTTCACTCCGAAAGTGAAAATCATTAAAATGTGACGTGAACGATTTGGACTCGTTGATGTCTATTGCGCAAGTTGCGAGCTGCAATTGAAACATCGAAGCTGTTCACAAGAATTCCTGCAGGCAACCTCTCTGTCATAATGAAAATGGCGTCTCAAAGCACGCGGAAGATGGAGCTGGACGGGTCCATGAACAAATCACTCGGCAAATCCTTGGCAGCCATGGCAGGCAAACCAGGCAAATGAATACCCAAATCCAATCCTCGAAATGGAACCGAGAGATCAGGAAACCAGTGCATCAAGCTCAGAAACGCAACACTGTTAGTGAAAAATATGTAGTGGGGATGCCGGCTCTGCTCATCTCTTGCACATAGCTCGTGAACAGAACTGTTGTCACGAAGGCACGGACTCTTCCACAACCGCTGAGAATTTGCTTCAGTGGAGGCAGGCATTCCTGAGCCAATGACTCTTGGTTTCCGGATTCTTCCGAAGGACTCTGGATCTCCGTGGATGTGTGGACAGGAGCTGCAAAGGCGATCCAAATATAGAGGAGCCTGCGTAGAATTGAATTTGCTGTATTGGCTAATGTAAAAGTCACCTCACAATTGAAGTCGGAGCACAAGCGCCTGGTTAGCTCCCCAAATGGAATAACATGCCCCATGATGACGATTGTGAACATGTGAATATGGAATCTTTCTGGTTCTTGTTCTTTTTGCTGCTCTGCCATGGCTGTGTGATCAGAGCTATACAAGGTTGGCATATATGATAGTTGGGGTGAGTTTCTCTGTTATCTGCACTTCTTCTGAAGTTTTCGTGAACGGGTGTTCAGTCGGCTGATTTTAAGAATAGGTACAGAGCATGAGATCATTCAAAGTAAGTGCTTGAGAAATCTGGGACGCTCAAGAATTGTTTCAAGTTTGAAAACCCCACCAATATCAACAGCGTTTTTGTACTTTAGCTTTTATTTTTAATATCATAATAAAGGGGACCGTTTCAAATGGATTAAAACAACACGACTTGTTCCGCGACGGCAGGTGTGTCGAAGTCTCTCACTGGCATGGAGTGATAAATATTCGCGATGAGTTATTCCATTACATCGATTTGGAATCCGCGACACAGTTTCAACACTTGCATTATACAAACTATAATTTTTTCTCCATTTTCAGAATCTACCTTACTTTATAAACACGCCCGGCACTACTTTTCTCTAAACCAGGCCCGGCACAATTGTATGTGCATCCGCGTAAGCGACCTCTGTTTACTTCACAAAGATTTCTCGCTCGTGTTTAGAAGGATTTGAGGAAATCTGTTTACTTCTGAAATCTTGGCAAACAATTTAGGTCTTCTGTTTGATAACGAACCTTTATGGATTTTATAGGATTTTTGTACGAAATATATAAATAATAATACAACAAGAAGGCTTCCCGATACAATTTTTCTGGAAAGACATATCATCTAAGGAGGTGTTAGGACTTGCTTGGTTTTAGGACTTGCTTGGTTTCCTGAATCTGTAGTTGTTGAATGTTCCGAGAAGATTACATTTCAAATGATGAAATTTGAAAGGAATAAAAAATACAATAAAAATGATGGGCTCAACCTGAATCTGAAGATTCATTTGGTAACACTGTATGGAACCAGCCGAAACCAACTAAATTTTTAAATATTATTAGTGGAATCAAACACCTGAATTAGATCTAGGCGAAGCTTCATAAAAAAGGTGAATTTAGATCAAGAAAATAGAGAAGCACCTTTATTTCATAATGTATTGTCAAGAGAGCAAAATAGAGATTATATTATGGCTTTATCTCACAAATTTGGTTCTAGCAGGTCAATGACAAAGATATCAAAGGTTCATCATAACCTATTGTTGTCCAAATTCACATTCATAGAGAAAGTGGTTGCTCATATTAAACTTTAAAAAATTAGAAGCTCAAAACATAGAAATTTTGAGTAACCTAATGAAAGCAAGGATAAAAATTGTTATTAATCAAGAGGGAAAGCTAGTGCATTGACTTAAGATTATTGAAATCAAAAATACAAAACAAGGTAGGATAGAGTAAAAAGAAGAAGGTAAGGTAGAAAGCAATGATATGGAAACAATTTACAACAACTTCTGATTTTTTGGCCTAGAGCAAGTAGAAAATGAAGATGTGAACACATTGAAAAAAAAATATTAAAGGAGAAGACGTTCATCTTTGAACAACAAAATCTTAAAGGTCATTGAACTTAGACTAAAGGGTGAGAGAACTTGAAATAGTTTGGTGAAATTTTGTGTCATAGATGTAAAAGAAAAAGTTTAAGAACATTGCAAACAATGAGGTGTTAGTTCAATGGTAAGAGCCTCAACATGAAAATCCCAAGTCACAAGTTTGATTTCAATACTTAATGCCAATTTATGAAAAAAAAAAAGGATAAAAAAGAATCCTAAATTTGGTATGATTTATCAGATCCAAAAGGGTCCCAATGGATATAAGGATCTTGAGTGGCACTATATTTTTGGTATAAGATAAATATATACATTATATAGAAGGCTATAAAATAGATAATCATAAATAGTATATATGGTTAAAAATTACATTCTTAGTAACTACTATATTTCTTTATTTTTTTCTATTTCACACCAAAAAGTTATTTTATGTGGAGATGTTAATGCTCTCATTAGAACAAAAAAAAATCTACTTTTGGAGTGAAAGAAAGTAGACTTTACAAGTACAAAATATGGTAAATACTTTCAATCTATCTTAAGATTTGGCATAGTTTTATACTGTGAGAAAATCAATTTGGATTTATTTAGGGTAATCTACTATATAGGCTATTTTCTTGATAGAATAATTAATAGAGAAATTTAGACAACATAGAGAAAATCTACATATGATCTTCATTAACTTGGAAAAAGAATATAATATCTCTGTTAAACATATTTGAGTGATGCAAGATATGTATGAACAAATCACTATGGGAATTAGAATAGTTTGTAGTACCACATCTAATTTTCCACCAGAGTTGGTCTACATCAAGTGTTTGCACTTAGCCCATACATATTTGCTATTGTTATGGATGAATTAACAAAGGAAATGCATGATGAAATCCTTTGGTGTATGTTATTTAAAGCTAATAATGTCTTGGTATATATAGTTTAAGAAAATAGTATTTCTAAAATGGAAAAGTGGAGACATGTTTTAGAGTCTAAAAGCTTAAAAATTAGTGGAAGTAAGAAAGAATATGTAGAATGTAGTTTTAATAACAACATGAATTGTGGTGAAGTAGAAGTGATAATTCAAGGAAAAAAACTCCCTCATTGCAAATAGTTTTGCTACTTATGATCAATGTTTTAATCACATGGTGAAATTGATAAAGATATAAGAAATGGGATTTATATAGGATGACAAATAGAGATAGGCTAGTGGTGTTTTATGTGATAAAAGAATACCAATAAACTAATGGACAAATTTTATAGGATAATCATTTGGCCTATAATCTTATGTACTACTAAATGTTGGGAAATGTAGGAGAGGCATGAATAAAAACTTATTATGGAAGAAACACAAATGCTTAGATGAATGTTGAATATTACAAGAAGAGGTAAACTACATAATACAAATATTTAAGAAAGACTTGAAGTTTCTTATATTTTAGCTACGCTATAAGAATGACATTTTAGATGATTTGGGCATGTGCAAAGAAGATTGATAAGACATGATTTGCATGAGCCGCGATATCGCGTCGTCCCCTGCGATGTCGCATACGTGATATCATAGTCCGCCGCCAAATCTAGAAATAAGAGGCAGCACTCCCCTTATTTTCCATCCTAGGCTAGAAGTAGGGAAACTCTGACAGATTGATCACTCTAGAGATAGAATATTTTCCATGTGCCCACAGTAGGAGTCCCCAAGTGGATGGATCTTTATTCGAGCAGCTTTGTACTTGAACGCAAGTTGTGTACAGCAATAAAGACGAGCTTTGTGGATAAACCTTGTAGTGCATGGAATAGGATTTTATTAATTGTTATTTATTACATGTTATTTCCTACCTGTTATTTATTACCTGCATTAGCACAACATGAGTACGACTTGATTACGAGCATTGACGAATGTGTATGGCTAATCAAGGAATCGGCTGCTCATCGCGATTAGATTCTCTCACCCTTATCTCCTAGAACGCAGGATAAGTACGACTTGGTTATGATCATTCAAGGATGTGTACGGATAGCCAAGGAACATATGCTTATCACATTTAAGCTAGTTAAGTGCCTCAATATGACCACTTNTATAAAAATCATATACCTCGGACTTACTTAACCATACACCGTGACAACTACAAGTAAGTCTGGGAAGACAACGAATGATTAACCCCAAGTGTTCCATGGGGCGTGTAGGCATTTAGTCTGCGGAGTTTGATCAGATCGCACATGCTACGCTCGTTTCGTATGGTTGAGTGTAGGGGTACCTCGCCACTTATCATTGGCACCGTTGTCGGGGACTAAGTGTTTGTGCGCCATATAGAACATAAGGGATATCACTCACATCGTTGTGAGCCTTAACGAACCTTCAAGTTAATCAAGAAAAAAATTACATAACGGTGAATTAGCACACCAATAACAATGACTTCTTCTCATAAGAGCAACTCACCACCTAAGGACCATACACAAGACAGTCGGAAACATAAAACACATAGCTGAAATCACTCAAGTCCTAAACAATACAAGATAGTTTATACTCATCCCGATGAGTATATTCCAAACTTTACCTTTATCCTTCATCAAGACGAACAGCTGCGATGGAGAGATTTGCAAGGTAACATCGTGTTACCCCCAGATTGATCAGTCTCTCGAATGCTTTTCCATGCCTTGGCACAGATAGGAATAACTGAATTATATGCTAAATACGTTGCAGAAGATTTTGACATGAGGGATTATTATCCCATAGATGCCCAACGTATGAGGGACTTAAGGCAAGAGAGTCAACATGCACTATTGAAGGGCAAGGTCCCGCACGTCCTTAGTGAAATAGGAGATGAGGAACCCCTTATCATGAGTTCTTTAGCAAATGATGTTCCCCCTCATAAGGATGATGAGGAGGTTGGGTATTAGAATCTACGATCAATGATACATAACCATGGTTCTGATGCCCATGAGCACCAACTTTTCACAGAGGGAACAACGACTCATGCTAAGAATGAGCACTTAGATCGTCACCACGATCAAGGCCGTAGCATCCAAAGAGAAGGCAAGAAACATCATCATGGAAATGGTTCCCCTTCTTATTCTCCTTCATCCCATCGCTCACCCTCTCCTTCCACATCTGGGCGTAGCCATCATGAACATAAAGGTGAGGATAAAGGTAAGAAAAACGAAAGACCTCGACGGGAAAGTCGAGAGAGAGGACAAGGGCAAGGACGTAGGGAGAGTAGGAAACAACGCATACATCGTAGGCATCATGAAAGAGATGATCATGATGAGCCCCTACTCACATCCCAAAGTATGCTTGACATCACGGAGGCAGTTAGGATTCCCACAAAACATTTAAAAGATAGTCAGATCAAACGATTAGACATGAACAATATCCCACGATTTGAAGGGGGATACAATGCTGATCCACAAAATCATTTACAGGCATTCCATGATGCCTGTGCCTTGCCGAATATAGAAAATGAGTGGAAAATCCTTAAGTTGTTCCCAAGGACACTCACCAAAGAATTAGAGAGTTGGTACCGGTCCTTAGAACTAGAAACCATTAGGAGGTGGAGTACGATGCTAGAACTATTCAACGAAAAGTATCAAACGTACTCCAGAGTGTCCAATTTGCGTAAGCAGATCGAAGGCTAGAAGCAAGGTACATATGAACCCTTGGATGCTGCCATGGTCCGCTACTACACATTGTTACATCATTGCTTGGGCCATGGGTATGCTTAGCGGGATCAACTTCACCACATCGTGGATGGGCTAAGGCATGAAACTAGAAGAAACCTTGTAACTTATGCCTAAGGGAGACTCTCACAACTGAGAGCCCATGAAGTACATCGCTTGTTGGAATAAGTAGCAAAAGAAAAAGGTGAGCTACGAAAAAGAGAAAGTGCGGAAGAGTACAACCATGATCCCTCTCTTCGAAAGAAGGGAGTGAAATTTTGTGATGAAGAGGATGAGTCACCAATCGAAGAGTTGGTGAATAGGAAGACCTTGCCGCTTCAAAATCTCACAACAAAAATAGCAGCTAAGTTAGATGACGTATGGAATTCCTTAGACTCTAAAATTGAAGCTGTCTTAAAAATTGTAGAAGAGTCTAAGGTTGACCAAGTAGTGACAAAGGTAAGAAAAAGTGGAGAGATTTAGGCCCTACACTTAACAAGGGTAAGGGGAAAATCACTAACTCTGATGTGGCTGTGGACTCTGATACAGATGATGATGGTGGTTGTGAGATCTACCACTATGACCATCCTAAGGGATGTTGCCCCATCCTCTCACATCTACAGGAGTCTAGGGTGTATGCACTTAATCCAAGACTCAACCAATGGCTAACACCCCGAAGGTTACCTTATCCACAAGGTAACCCAAGTCAGTTCCACCAACCACTAATGTATTATCCAAGTGGAACTCCACCACAATCCATCGGACAACATCAGCAATGGCAATACACACAGTAATGGGAGATGCCATCATCGAAGCATCAGTACCCTTACCACCAGCCTGACCCTTATGGATATTATGTGCAGCAGCCAATTTTTCCAAGTGACTCTATGAGTCACACAACCCCCAACTGTCACTACCAAGTTTGGGAGTACTTCAGAAGGACTCCTCCTCCGGGAGACACTCCATACCCACACCATCATCCAAATCCATCTGCACCTCTTCCTCTAGTAGTAGTTCCCATAACACCTCCTTCTCCAACAATGCAAGGGGAACTTCCTCTTCAACTGCAGCAACGTCACGCTGCAAGAGTTGTAAATATCCAACTTGCTATTGGTTCTAATAACTGTAAAAAGAGAAGACCTTTCTTCAGAACCAAAAGCCCCGACAAACTCTTGCAACAACATGCGATTGAGCCCATGTACACTCCTCCATCACCATCTAACACTTTGGAGCACCCTTCAGTCCAACAAAGCATAACACATACGGCTATGTTAACGCATACTGTAATTGACTGGATTAAGGTAGGCCACCTTCCCAGTAAACTAACTGACCCTAGGAGTCCCTTAATCTATTTACAGATTTCCAGAAATGAACCACATAGGGCTCTTCTTGACTCAGGTTTCGGAGTCAACTTAATATCATGAGAGATGTGTCACGCTTGGAACCTGCCCCAACTTAAGAAGAGCAACATTCAACTAGAGCTGGCAGACTAGTCCATCACCATTCCCTTGGGATTGGTGGAGGACATCATTACCACTGTGTGTGATTGGTCGTACCCAACTGATTTTCTGGTGATTGAAGTTAACAACAACAAAGGGGACTTCCCAATTATAATGGGAAGGGCATGGCTTAGTACAGTAGATGCATGCCTTAGGAACCATGATCTTTCCTTGGAAATTTCTAAGATAAAAATTTGTGGAAAGATCGAGAAGAGGAAATTCCATGCATCACATACAATTATTCATTGAGTGATGACATGGAGGAAATGCCTCCATGTAACAAGTGTGCTCTTGAAACATTGAAACAAAGATGCTTGTATGTAGCAACCACACAACCAGTAGTAGACACCCTGTGGTTGATAGCTACTCAAAGGAGCAACCAAATATGCATGGAACGAACTGAGGAAACCCATGCCCATAATGAAAGCATATATACATTGGAATATGAGTGTTGCCAACTTCCACCCCTTAATCTAAGATCATCAATTGGGAGAAGTTGGGCACTTCTTAGAAATTTAAATAGACGTTCATTATTTTGGATCTCTCCCTTACAACTCAGTCATGGGGGAGATGGCCACCTATGCTAATCATATGGGGCCCTCAGTTCTTTTTCGATTTTTGTTTTACACATTTTTATTTTACAAATTTTTTTAACTTTTCTAATTTTTTTTTACAACATCGTTATACTTTTTCCATTTTATGTGTGTGTGTGTGTGTGATCCACCCTGTAATTTTTTCACCCAATAATTGTTTGGAATGATGGTATAAACTATTTTCATATTGATTGCTAATGTTTGGTTTTTACCTTTAAGTCACAATTTTGATACTAAGGTATGTTTCTTTTGATATGGTAGGCAATCAAACCACTTCACCCATCCATCCACTAGTTTCTATGGTCTCTCTCAGCTTGGAAATGTACAGTCCCCTTCTAATAAGAACTTAAACGAATCGGTGAGTATTTCTCAAACTAAGGAAGGACTCAAGGATTGCAAAGGGTGTGACTTCAAGGGAACTTGATGCTTTTGTGTTGGCCGTTCTCTTGGGTGCTTGGATGTTTTCTTCTTGAGTTTTCTTGCTGTTCCAATGTTACCCAACTATCAGAAGCTGAAAAAATAAAAATAAGAAGTCTTTACATGGTGTGGTTCTCACGCATAAAAACACAAAACACAAAAAAAGAAGAAGTGAGAATTCAAAGCACACCTCTTAGACGAATAAACTTGGGCTATAAGCACTGGTTATGGAACCAAAAGTGTTCCCTCTAACTAAGGCCCTTCTTGCTTTCCATTCTCTCATTTTTTTCGTTGGAATGGTGGTGACTCTTGGGGAAGGCATTCTTGTTATCCAAGTGGATGGTTTAGCCGAATGCATTGATGCAAAGTCACTGGATGTGGTTGGTTTGAGGCCGGAGTTGGAATGAGACTTGCCAAGTCACATTAATCATAAAACAGACAAGGGGTTGTACACCACCTTGTTCTTGGGATTCCATTCCATTTTCTTCTCTCCATCCTTCTCTCCATTGTTCACCTCATTGCCAGTTGTATCATTAGTGTATATATTTTGGTTGATGCATTGTTTTATGTTTGGTAAATTCTTACGGTTAAGACTTTAACTCTTGTTCCAAATGACATTCACAGGGCCTACGGACTCTTTGAATGTGGGTTTGTCAAGGCATTAAAGGCATGAGCCTGCTTTGGGGAGGACCCACTGACATTCCTATTTGGAGCATTAGTTAAATTCTTTTCCTTAACATTTTGCAATTAATTTTATTTTATTCATTTCCCTCTTGACATCCATTTCATCGATGCCATAGTTGTCCCTTTTTATCTATCTTTCTCACTTCTTTTCCTTCTCCATTCTAACGTTACTGGAGGTTTGCGATTAGTCATGGGGGTATAGGGCTCGATTTTTTCGATTTTCTCTTAGCCCCAAAATTTTGATTTTCTTCCTAACCCCTACACCTTCAATAGTAATCAGTAATATATCCCCAAATCTGTATTAGCCATACCACAACCTAGCCAATGAACTTACACCAAAGCAAGGTATTAATTACAGGATGATTCATTTACCCTTGCTAATATAAGATTGTGTTGTGTGTGCAAATGGCGATCATACAAACCACGGATTGGATTTGGAGCAAACACTTGGAATGGAGCAGTGTTGAAGCAGCTATGCAAGGAGCAAGATCAATGAAGCACTTACCAACGGACAACGGAAGGTGCAATCTTGGCGTTGGCAGCAACAACACTTCTTTCTCTCTCTCTTTCTCAGTTGCCAACTAAGGCTTGATGTCATTGTAATAAGGTGTTCACCCTTGTTGTCATGAACACCAATTTTGTCAAGTCTTGTAATGATGATCCGTTCACATGTCATTCCATTAGTTCCATTCCCCTCAATAATTCCATACCTTCTCGATATTATTATAAGGAACTCGAGGACGAGTTTTCATTCAATCATGGGGGTATGATGAGACGCGATTTTCATGAGCCAAAATATTGCATCCCATGTGATATTGTGTATGTGATATCACATCATCCCCTGTGATGTCATGTACACGATATCACGGTCCACTGCCAAATCTATAAATAAGAGGCAACACTTCCCTTATTTCCCATCCTAGGCTAGAAGTAGGGAAACTCTGGTAGATTGATCACTCCAGAGATAGAATATTTTTCATGTGCCCATAGTAGGAGTTCCCAAGTGAATGGATCTTTATTCGAGCAGCTTTGTACCTGAATGCAAGTTGTGTACGGTAATAAAGACGAGCTTTGTGGATAAACCTTG
>MNCI01030156.1:108583-177987 GCA_015680685.1 Gnetum montanum | reverse complement strand
AGGCATTTAGTCTACGGAGTTCGATCGGATCACGCGTGCTATGCTCGTTTCGTATGGTTGAGTGTAGGGGTACCTCGCCACTCATCAAAGATTAGATAATAAGCCTTTTAAAAAAGGTTACTACACTAATTCTCTAGGAAAGCCACTTAAAGAAAGGCTAAAAAAGAGATGGGAAAAATGATTGAAAATGATTTGAATAAACTACAAATAAACAAAGATCTCACTCTTCATAGATGTGAATGGTGAAAGAAAACTCATGTAGTTGATCCTATTTTATTGAGATAAGGCTAGGATGATGATGATGATGAAAATTTTCATTTCTATTTAGATAAGAATATAAATTCCTTATGAAAAATATATATGCTGAATGTATAATACAAATTGATGAGTGGTGAGGTACCCCTATGCTCAACCATACGAATACAAGCGTTTCACGCATGATCCAGTTGAATTCCAGGGACTAAGTGCTTATGCGTCCTTGTGGAACAAGGACGAGTCGATTGATCGTTGTCTTCCCAAACTTACTTGTATGTCGCGATTGTATGGTTAAGTAAGCTTGAGGCATATGATTTTTATAGCTTTTATGTTTTTATGTCCTGCTGCTAATAAGGGAGGAGAGAGAGAGATAACTAAGTGACTAATTTAACTCAACTACTAATTAACTAGGCTTTAAACTAATCCTAACACCAGTGTCCATTCTCACTTGTTGTACACATCTTGAACCAATGCAACACTACTGGGATTACCAAATGCTAATTGTTACTGGGTTACCAAGTGTTACAAGCATTCTTGAAGTGATTGCATTGTGTGTGCTAATAACAAAAATGTAAAGTGCATAAAATAAAATAAAATAAATGAAAAAGAAAATAAAATGAATGAAATGAGTAAGAAAAAAAATCTCAAGTGCTACAAGGATGAATCCAAGAGCTCATCTTTATTGCCCTACACAAGGTGTTCTTAGGTACATAATGTTCAAATAAAGATCCATTCACACTTAGACCTCTTATTGCAGGCACTTGGAAAATACTGTAACTACAAAAGTTTCACTACTTGACTCCTAAAAGACTTTCTCCCAAGACTTCCCTTGAAAGACTTCTTTCCTAAATTGTGCGCCTAGGCACTATATTTATAGGCTTGGGAGCAACTACTCTAATAATTAGAAAAACTGCCACTCTAATTTTAGAGAAACTACCACCCTAATTTTAGAGAAACTGCCACCCTAATTTTATAGAAATTTCCACCCTAATTTTAAAGAAACTACCACTCTAATAATTAGAATAAATTGCTAGAGTAACCGTTCTCATCATACCCCCACGACTGAATGAAAACTCATCCTCAAGTTTCTTACAAAATATTGGGAAGGTATTGGATTATTGACTAATTGACAACTGACGGTGGAATCGGCTGACAGACTCAACATGCCTAGTGAACGGATCAATAAGCATATTACAACATTAGTGTTCATGACCATTGTGGTGAACACTCATACATAAATGACATCCAAGCCTTTATTTGGTAGCTTGTAGAGAAAGAGAGACAAAGAAAATGAAGCGTGTTGTTGCCAATGCTAAGATTGTGCCTTCCGTTATTTATTCATAGCCACGCCACTAGACTTGCTCCTTTTGTAAATGCTCTAGTTCCAGTACATCTTGAGTGCTTCCTCCAAGCCTAGTCCATTTTTTGTATGATTACCATCTACACACACAACACAGTCACAAATGAGTAAGGATAGATAAATTATAATGTAATTGATACCTTGCCTCGATATGAAGCACATTGGCTAAGTTGTGGTTATGGCAGAAATTGGTTTGGAGATTTCTCATAGGTGACTACCCAAGATGTAGGGGTTAGGTGAATAGTAAAATGGAGAAAATTGAAAATTTTGTGCTAGGGCCCCCACGACTAAGAGCAAACCTTCGGTAACTATAAGATGGAAAAATAAGAGGAACAAGAAAGATGGGAAAAAATATCAACGAAAACGTCAATAAAATGAATGTCATGGATGGGGATGAAACAAGAAATGATTGATCGTAGGAAATGTTTAAGGGAAAGAAGTTAATAATTGCACCAAAAAGAAATGTGAGTGGGTCCTCCCCAAAGCAGGCTCATGCCTTTTATGCCCTGACAAACCCACAAACCAAAGAGTCTGTAGGCTTTAGGAATGTCATTTGGAAGCAAGAGTTAAAAACTTATCCACAAGAATTCACCAAAGAAAAACAATGCATCAACCCAAAATGGACTAATGATAAAACTAGCAATGAGGTGGTAAATGGGAAGAAATATGGGGAGGAGAGAATGGAATGGAATCCCAAGAACAAGGTTGTGTAAAGCCCTTTGTGTATTTTATGGTTAATGTAGCTAAGTAGAACTCATCCCAAATTTAGACTCAAATAAACTACATCTAGTGACCTTGCATCAACACACTTGACTAATCCATCCACTTGAAGCAACAAGAATGCTTCCACAAACAGTCACCACCATTTCGAGGAGAGCGAGATGGAGAAGTAGGAAGCGAGAAAGGGCCTTAGTTAGAGGGAACCTTCAGGCATGGGTAACATGTCTTTCTAGTTCCATAACCAATGCTTGTAGCCCATATTGCTTTATTATGTCTAAGGGGTGTGCTTTGAATTCTCACTCTCTCTTTTTTTTCTTTTTTTTTTGTATGATAACCATACCATGCAAAGACTTATTTTTATTCACTCGGTTTCCTTCCTAATTTTTGAACAATATCAAAATGGTAGAAAACCCAAGAAAAAGCATCCACGCACCCAAGAGAATGGCCAACACAAATGCACTGAATCCCCTTGAAGTCACACCCTTTTCATCCTTTGAGTATTTCCTTGGTTTGAAAAATACCCAGCCACCAATTCATTAAAAGTTTACATAGAAAAAGAGGGACTATATAGTTCCAAGCCAAAGGAGACCATAGAGTTGTATGGATGAGTGGGCAACGTGGACTCATTACCTATTTTACCAAAAGAACCATACCTTAATATCAACATCATAATTCAAAGGAATAAACTAAACATTAGAAATCAATATGATATAATTCAATCCACCATCATGAGCACTTATTAGATGATGAATAAAAGTAAATCAAGCAAACAAAGAAATAGTAAAAATGTGAACAATGGTGTAAAACAAAAATAAGAAAAGTTGAAAGAATGTGTAAAAAAAAAATGTGTAAAACAAAAATTCAAAAAAAATGGGGGCCTAGAACGGTTAGCATAGGTGGCCATCTCCCCCATGACTAAGTTGGAAGGAGGAGATCCAAAATAGTGAGCAAGTTTGTCCACCAAGAGAGGTAGCATGTGTACTGGCTATTCTAAGCTCATGGAAAGGTTTGGTTTGTTGTACATTGACCAACAGTTTCTTGTTTGGGCTCTCAGGTTTGTATATTGTCATGGCCCCTAAAGGAAAAGTTGCATAAATAATATAAGGTCCTTCCCACAATGTTTGAAATGTAGTATGTTGTGGAACATGTGTGGGATTCCAATAGAGAACCTTATCTCTTGGTTGATATTTAACTTTCCTAATCCTTAGGTCATGACGTTGTTTATTGAATGCCTTGTGCAAATTGTTAGATGATAGGGCAACTAGTCAGTTTTCATCTAGCAAGTTAAGGGTTACTAACCATTGTTTCTGTACTAGATCAAGGTCAAGGTTGAGGTCACATGCCATGGATAGTGTACAGAGGTAGCCAGAATGTCCAAGGAATGATTGAATATCTTTGATAGTTTTTGATTGATAGGTAATTCCTTGGATAACTTTGATTTTCTTAGGGTCTACCTTTATCCTTGTGTGTGAGATTTTGTGCCCTAGTACTATGCCCTCTTGGACCATCAGATGAATTTTCTACCAGTTGAGCCTCAAATTGGTTTCTACACATCTTTTTAACATTTGCTTCAATCAGTCCAAGGCGTGATCAAAGTTTGCTCTATAGGTGGAGAAATCATCCATAAAGGCTTCTACACCATTTCCTATCTGCTGTTGGAATATGCTTAGAACTAGTCATTAAAATGTTGCAAGGGCATTGCACAAGCCAAATGGCATCTATTTGTATGCAAATGTTCCCCAAGGACTGGTGAGCGTAGTCTTGGCTTGGTCTTCTAGTGCTATTTGTATTTGATTATATCCACTATATCCATCCAGAAAACTATAGTAGCGATGCCCTACAATGGTGTCTAAGACTTAGTTAACAAATGGCAACAGAAAGTGATCTTTGAATGTTGCCATATTCAGTAGCCTAAAATCTATGTACACCCTCCATTTTCCTCCCTTTTTAGGCACAATAACTAAGGGGTTAACCCATTTGCTATCAGCAATGGGGTATATGAACCCAGCCTTGAGAAGCTGTTTGATTTCTTCCTTGACTACTTGCTTCAGCTTTGGGTTCAAACGCCTTTGCGGTTGTCTTTGAGGCTTCATGAAGGGGTCGTTGTAAATCTTATGTTGGCATATCCTAGGATCTATTCTTGTTAATTTGGGATATGACCAAGTGAAGGCTTTTGACCATCTATTAATTACCTTTAGTAGTTCTTCTTTCTATTAAGGAGAAAGCTTAGTGTTGATAATTATCGATTTTTTGTTTTTAAGGAACGTGTATTCCATACCGGTGGGCAATGGTTTCAGCTCAAGGGGATCTTACTTAAATTTCTCAGGGATTTCCAACTTCCCCCAGTTGACATTTTCAAGGTTAAGACTTGGAAGTTGGTGGTGGACTTGCTCTAATGCATCTATGCTATCGATGTAAGCATAAGTTAAACCCTCAGTTGGTTCCATGCATATGAGTGAACTACGTTTTTGATTAGTTGTTAGCCACTGGGTGCCTTCCTATTGTGTGGCTACTGCATAGAGGCATCTTTGTATGTTGATCACTTGTGCACACTAATTGCATGTAGGCAATGTTAAACTTTGCACAAACCCTGACCTCTACATGAAATTACACCTTGTATCACTGTATGCAATGCACAAAACTTTCTTCTTCTCAATCTTTCTTAATATATTTTCCTTTGATATTTCTAGAGAAAGATCACAGATTCCTAGGCTTGCATCAACGATGCTTAGCCATGCTCTTCCCATTATGATTGGGAAGTCCCCCTACCATTGTTTACTTGAATCACTAGGAAGTCAGCTAGGTATGACCACCCAAAAAAAGTGGTAATAATATCTTCCACCAGTCCCAATGGGATAGTGATGGACTAGTCAGCCAACTCTAGATGGATATTGCTCTTTTTTAATGGAGGTAGGTTCCAGGCCTTGTACATTTCTTGAAAAATCAAGTTGACACCAGAACCTAAATCCAAAAGAGCCTTGCATGGCACATTACTAGCAATTTGTAAATATATTAGAGGACTCCCAAGATCAAAGAATTTCTTGGGAAGGTGGCCAACTTTGATCCAATCAGTGAAGACATGTGTTAGCATGACTGTATGCGTTGAGTGCGATGGTTGAGTTGAAGGAGGCTCCAAAGTTTTGATTGATACTAAGGTGTCTAAGAAATTAGCTGCTTGTGATTGCAAGGCCTTGGTTGGACTGTTGGTTCTAAAGAAAATTCTTTTCCTCATGTGGTTGTTGAAACCAACAAGGTTGAGAGTTAACAACCCTCGTGGCGTTACGTTGCTGCAGCTAGGTAGGGATTTCACCTTGCATCGTGGGAGTAGGTGGTAGTGGAGCTATTGGTGGAAGAGATGTAGCCAGATGAGAAGGATGATATGTTGTAGAATATTGCCTCTAGAAGAGGAAGTTCCATAATACTCATGGGCTTAGTAGTAAAGTTGAGAAGTGACGTGACCAGTAGAGTCATGTGGGGAGATTAGCTACTGCACGTAATATCCATACAGGTCAGGTTGCTAGTAAGGATACTGTTGCCTTGGTGGTGGCATTCCCCATGATTGTGGGTGCTACCACTATTGATATTTCTCAATTGGTTGTGGTGGAGTTCCACTAGGATAATATCTTAAGGGTTGGTGGAATTTCCTTGGGTTACCTTGAGGATAAAATAACCTTCAGGGTGTTTGCCTTTTATTTAATCGTGGGTTGAGTGCATACACCCCAAACTCCTGCAAATGTGAGATTACAAGGCAACATCCCTTAGGATGGTTATATTGACATATCTCACATCCACTATCATTGTCTATTTCTGAATCCATAACCTCTTCAATGATGGAAACTTTTCCCTTACCCTTGCTACGTGCATGTTCAACCTCTTTCTTTTTTCTTTTCTCACTACCTTGCTCTCTAAAATCCTCTACTATTTTAAGAATAGTTTTAAATCTATTGTTTAGGGAAGCCCACATTTGGCCTACCTTTGCTGAAACTTCTGATTTCATCTTTTGGATAGGAAAAGTTTTCCTATTCACCATCTCTTCGAGTGGTGACTCTTCTTCATCCTCACAAAATCTTACTCCCCTCTTTTAGAGGGAAGGATCTCAATTATACTATTTCACACTTTCTCTCTTCCTTAGCTAACCTTCTTCCTTAGCAACTTGCTCCAATAGTCTTTGAATTTGATGGGACCTAAGCTCGGATAGTCTTCCTTGGGCATAAGTCCCAAGGGTTCTTCTCGTTTCATGCCTAAGCCCATCTATGAGATGGTGCAGTTGATCCCTTTGCGAATAACCATGGCTAGGACAATGATGTAATAGTGCATAATATCATCCCATGGCAGCATCCAAGGGTTCATGTCCTCCTTGTTTCCAGCCTTGGATTTACCTTCACAAGTTAGACACTTAGGAGTACATTTTGTACTTGTCATTAAATAGTTCTAACATAGTACTCCACCTATGAATGGATTCTGGTTCTAAAGACCAATACTAGCTTTCTGCTTCTTTAACTAGTGTCCATGGAAATGACTTAAGTTTTTGCCATTTGTTCTCTATATTTTGTAAGGCACATGCATCATGGAATGCTTGTAAGTGATTCTAAGGATTAGCGTTGTATCCCCCTTCAAATTGTGGGATATTGTTCATATCTAATCTCTTGATCCTACTATCTTTTTGTTGCCTTGTTGGAATTCTAATAGCCTTAGTTATATTCAACATACTTCAAGTAGTGAGTAGGGGTTCATCATAATCGTCTCGTCCATGGCATCTATGATGCCTACATTGTTCACTACTCTCTCTTCTTCTATATTGTGACTCTCTAGAGTGCCCTCCTCCCCTTTCTTGGCTATTTCGTCTATGAATTCCACTTTGCCTACCTTTATCCCCATGGTATTTTTCTTTATGACCATGTTCGAATATTGAAGGAGAGGGTGAAGGAGACGATGAAGGTGAAGAAGAAGGAGAACTGTCACCATGACAATGTTTGCTACCTTCTCTTCTGCGGTCTCGGCCCTGATCATGATTGCGATAAGAATGTCCACCTTTATCATGAGTTCGTGTTCCTTTTTTGGATCCTTTGTGCCCATGGGTATCAGGACTTGGGTTATGAATAGTAGAATGAATGTCCTAATACACAACCCCTTGCCAAAGTCAAGGGAAGGAACATTGTTGTGTGGCCGACTACCTGAGGTAGGTTCACCACCCTCATTTTTTCTTAAAACATGTGGGGCATCCAAGGACCACTTACCCTTCAAAGACTTATGATGTCTCTCTTATTGCAAGTCCCTTTGACGTTGTACCTCTGTGGGATGGTATTCTCTTGAGTCATGGTCTTGCACAACGTATTCTACGTGTAAGTGTGGCATGCCAATTGGTGTGAGAGCACGAAGAAGCATGTTCAGGACTGAATGATCGAGAAGTAACACTATGTTACCTTCTAAGTCTCGCCAACACAATTGTTCATCTTGATGGAGGATAAAGATGAAGTTTGGTATATACTCATCAGGATGAATATATACCACTCGAACTTGTTGAGGGATTGGCAGATCAACATCATGTGTATTACGCTGCCGATTGTTTCTTGTTTTAGACCTAGGCGGTGAGGAGCTTTTGTACGAAGAAGGAGATATATTTGTCTATTCAGTGTGCAATGTACTCTTGTTTATTATTTCCTCAATCAACCCTAAGGGTTCATTCCAACGATGTGAAAGATTTCCTATGTTCTAGTTAGCACACAAATAACTAAGTCCCCAACAACGGTACCAATGATGAGCAGCGAGGTACCCCTATGCTCAACCATACGAATACAAGCATTTCACACATGATCCGGTTGAATTCCAAGGACTAAGTGCTTATGCATCCTTGTGGAACAAGGACGGGTTGATTGATTGTTATCTTCCCAAACTTACTTGTATGTCACGATTGTATGGTTAAGTAAGCTTGAGGCATATGAGTTTTATAGCTTTTATGTTTTTATGTCCTGCTGCTAATAAGGGAGGAGAGAGAGAGATAACTAAGTGACTAATTTAACTCAACTACTAATTAACTAGGCTTTAAACTAATCCTAACACCAATGTCCATTCTCACTTGCTGTACACATCTTGAACTAGCACAACACTATTGGGATTACCAAACGCTAATCGTTACTGGGTTACCAAGTGTTACATGCATGCTTGAAGTGATTGTATTGTGTGTGCTAATAACAGAATTGTAAAGTGCATAAAATAAAATAAAATAAATGCAGAAGAAAATAAAATGAAGGAAATGAGTAAGAAAAAAAATCTCAAGTGCTGCAAGGATAAATCCAAGAACTTGTCTTTATTGCCGTACACAAGGTATGCTCAGGTACATAATGCTTGAATAAAGATCTGTCCACACTTAGACCTCCTGCTGCAGGCACTTGTAAAATACTCTAACTACAAAAGTTTTTCTACTTGACTCCTAAAAGACATCTTAAAGACTTCCTTCCAAGACTTCCTCCTAAGACTTCCCTTGAAAGACTTCCTTCCTAAATTGTGCACCTAGACACTGTATTTATAGGCTTGGGAGCAACTACTCCAATAATTAGAAAAACTGCCACTCTAATAATTAGAATAAACCGAGTAACCATTCTCACCACAAATAACATTAAAGATGAATACCACATTTTTTTGTAGTGTCCTACATTTCAACACATAGAATATTATAGTTACAAATTTGGTTGATTTGATCTAAATGTTGCCAAGAATAATTGGTAATCTTCTTAATGATGCTTTCAAAACTCATAACATTTATATTTATATTATACAATAGATCCAAAGGATTTGTAAACATAATAAAATTTTAGCTTTAATTTGATAAATAAGTTTGATGAATAATTAATTTCCTATTCTAACACCTCAATCTTATAATTTTTAATTGTATTTCAAAACTTCCATATTATAGGATACATATTGTATTATAACACCTCAATCTTATAAGGTTATGATTCTTAATGATAGTTTGGATGCTTGTTGGGTTGATATACATCTTTCTTACCCTTTTGGTTTTCCAACTGATTTTCCAACTTATTGGGTCATGAGGTTGGTATTGGCTTGGATTCTTTTCCTAGACTCTTAATGAATTTTCTACCCACCTTAGGATACTAACTTTGGCAATGTACCTAATGACACACTAGGGGTTAGGGAACTAATTCTAATTATGAACAGAGCATAGGTACTTAATCTTAAGGTCCAAGATGATAAGAAAAAGTACATATGTTAGTTCCAAGAATTAGGTTGTTAGGCATGGTTAGTCGGCCTAGGTTACAACCTTACTAAGATATGATTTAAGATATCATCTAATTATTAGTTATGGGATGACCAATCTAACATCACCATTGGATTTAAAAGGTTAAAAAATATTAGTAATGACTATTCATATGTTAAGAACCGAATGCTTGAGTTATGTTACATTGAGCTTTCAAGGCTGGGTAAGGATTAAAAATTAAATTTTAGAGTTCCATCATAACCATTACATCCAAGAAGTTGGGTGGTGAAGTCTTGTGCTATATCGGAACCAAATCAAGAGAATTGGGAAATCTACCAAAAACTACTCTTCAATCACCAAAAAAGACTCATAGAAGAAAAAATTATGGGCTTCCAAAATCAATAGCTTTTTGAGAGATCACCCATTCTAGCATTACTCTAGGATGAATATACCTAAGTACAAAATTTTTATTTTTTGCACTACCAACTTGTCAATTTGAACACAACCACCAATTTAAATTTCAAAACCGAAAATTTCCGTTAGTTGACAGACGTTTTTCTGTTAACTGTAGACACCGGTCAGTAGAGACTGACAGTCTTTCCAATTGCCAATCACTAAGAATTGATGGTCACTTGCGTGCCCATTGACACTCCATGGATGCTAATGCTGGTTGTTGTTGTCGTTGGGCAAGCGGTGCTGAAAGAGGATGGTGACAGCGTAAATTGCGAGTTGGCAGTTTATGCTGCACAGAAGGAAGTGCCGGTGCACCTGCGTTTTCAGTTGCTGTCAGATGTGACAACCGCATTGTCTCCCCTGCAGCGTCACCGCTTTGCGGGGCCTGGCTGCCACGCAGCATGGCAGTTATTTTTAAAAAAGTATGTATAAATGTTTAGGCAAAAATTAAACATAACCTTTTTACATTGACCAGACGGCTAGTAGTAGTGCGGGAGTTAAGTATTGGGTTTGGTGCGCCGGACATCACGTGTTTAATTCCTGGCCCCAGATTTTTTCTTGCTGATTTGAAATTGAACTCTAGAAAATTTTTAAAGTTTACATTTTTTTGAAATTGAAATTGAACGGTAGAAAATTTTTAAATTCTACATTTTATTAAAATACGTATTATGATAAACTTTAAACCTCAATATCTCCTACATCAATATCTCCTAACTCATTTGTCTAGAATTGTTTCATCAAGCACTATGCATTGGATAAAGTCTTGGGGTTTAAAAACTTAAGTTAAATTTTCATGATTTTGAAAGACTAAAATAGCCTTTTGTATTAAATTGGCCTTATTAAGTTAACACTGGGTAACATGGGGACTTCTAAATGACTTAAGTTTGATCATAAAAAATAACTAGACACAATGAATAGAAGAAGGATTATTGAACTTGGTTTACCTAGCAAGTGAGTAAGATGAAAGACCTCATTATTGTCTCACAAGTGTCAACTTCCCTACCAACTATTTGCTAATGATCCTTAGTAGTTACTTAGGGGTGAGGTATCTCATAGCTAGTTTGACTTCCTTAAATTCACCAATGTTTGAGCCCTAGATAAGGGTAGGTAATACTAAGTTATCAAGGTTTAGCTATTTAGTAAAGTATAATCCTTGACCACAACTTGGTAGCTTCATCATAGAGACACAAGGATAACTGATGAGCCATGATATCGCGTCGGCCCTTGCGATATCGCTTACACGATATCGCAGCTCGCCATCATGTCTATAAATAAGAGGCGACTTTCCCTTGTTCACTCAGCTGGAGTTAGCCTTTAGCCAAACTATAGACTAATTTCCATGTGCCCACAGTAGAAGTCTCAAAGTGAACAGATCTTTATTCGAGCAAATTGTACCTGAGCACACATTTGTGTACGGCAATAAAGACGAACTTTCTGATAAACCTTGCAGCATATGGACTAAGCTAAATAGGACTTAATTATTGTTAAATGTTTAAATGCTTTCCTAGATAATTAATCTCTCTCAACCCTTGACTCTCCTAGTTAAGTGCATTCAGTACGACTGCTTCGAGCATGTGTAATGCTTGATAATCCAGTAACGAGTAGCGTTTGGTAATCCTAGTAGCATTACACTGGTTCAGAGTGGGTGTGACAAGTGGGAACGGATACTAATGCTAGGACAATTAGAACTTAGTTAGTGAATAGTTAATGAAAGTTAGTACTTAGTTCTCTCCACCTTTCCCTACTAGCATAGGCGTTAAAAAGATAAAAGTTATAAAAATCATATACCTCAAACTTACTTAACCATACAACGGTGACAATACAAGTAAGTTTGGGAGGACAACGATTGATTAACCTTAAGTGTTCCATTAGGTCGCGTAAGCACTTAGTCCTTGAAGTTTGACCAAATCGCGCATGAGATGCTCGTATTCGTATGGTTGAGTGTAGGGGTGCCTCGTCACTCATCATTGGCACTGTTGCCAGGGAACTTAGTTGTTTGTGCGCTATGTAGAACATAGGAGATCATTCATATCGTTGGGACGCTTAAACGAACCCTTAGGGTTGATCAAAAGAAAAATAAGATAACGATAAATAGCACACCGAACAAGACTAAAATGTCTTCTTCTTCGCACAAAAGCACTTCATCACCTCGGAACAACACTAGAGACAGTTGGCGGCACAACACACATAACCAAAATCTGCCAATTCCTCAACAATTCCGTGTGGTATATATTCATCACGATGAGTATATACCTGACTTTACCTTTATTCTCCATCAAGATGAACAACTGCGTTGGAGAGACTTGGAGGGTAACATAGTGTTGCCTCCAGACCAAGCAGTCCCCAATATGCTCCTTCATGCTCTTGCATGAATAGGCATGTCACAATTGTACGTAAAGTACATTGCATGTGATTACGACACAAGGGACTACCATCCCACAAAAGCGCAACGTCAACGGGACTTGCGGTAGGAGAGTTACCACATATCTTTGAAGGGCAAAGGACCCCATAACGCTCCACCCATCTTAAGCAAAATTGAGGGTGGTAAAACTATTTCAATAGGTTCTTCACAAAATGATGTACCTCCTCCTAATGATGGTGAGGAGGTGGTGTATCAGAACCTTCACTGCATGATTCACAACCCTGGTTCTGATTCCGACGAACACCAAGTGTTCAACGAGGGAACACAAACACATGGCAAGGGTAGGCATTTTGATCGTCATCACGATCAGGGCCAAGACCACCAAAGAGAAGGTAGGAAACATCGTCATGGCGATGGTTCTCCTTCTTCTTCACCTTCATCGTCACATTCATCCTCTTCTTCAGTATCAGGATGCAGTCATAAGGAACCTAACCGTGAGGATAAGGGTAAGCAAAGTGAGAAACCTCGACGAGAGAGTTGGGAATGAGGACAAGGGAATTCTAGAGAATCACGACATGGAAGAAGGAAAAGTAGGGAACCACGTAGACATCACAGACTCTATGAAAGAAATAACCACGAAGAACCCCTACTTATAACCCGAAGCATGTTAGACATCACAAAGGCTATTAGAATCCCTACAAGGCACCAGAAAGATAGCATGATCAAGAGATTAGACATGAATAACATCCCATGATTTGAGGGGGGATACAACGCTGATCCTCAGAATCACTTACAAGCATTTCATGATGCATGTGCCTTGCAAAACATTGAGAACGAATGGCAAAAGCTAAAGTTGTTCCCAAGGACACTAGTAAAGGAAGCAGAAAGCTTGTACCGGTCCTTAGAACTGGAATCCATTCGAAGGTGGAGTACGATGCTAGAACTGTTTAATGATAAGTACCAAACGTACTCTCGAGTGTCCAACCTACAAAAGCAAATCCAAGGATGGAAGCAAGGAACTCATGAACCCTTGGATGCTACCATGGACTGATACTATGCACTATTACATCATTGCCCGAGCCATGGTTACTCGCAACAGGATCAACTACGCCATCTCGTAGATGGACTTAGGCATGAAACCAAGAGAACCCTTGAACATATGCCCAAGGGAGATTATCAGAGCTTAGGTCCCATTAGGTCCATAGATTTTTGGAGCAAGTAGTCAAGGAAGAAGGAGAGCTACATAAGAGAGAAAGTACGAAAGAGTACAACTGCGATCCTTCCCTTTGAAAAAGGGGAGTGAGATTCTGTGAGGAGGAGGAAGAGTCACCACTCGAAGAGATGGTGAATAGGAAAACCTTGCCACTCAAAAAATTAATAACAGAAGTGTCGAAAAAAGTAGACCAAATGTGGGACTCCTTAGATAGTAGATTTGAAACCATTCTAAAAATCATAGAGGAGTCTAAGGAGCGAGGTAGTGACTATGATAAAAAGAAAAAGAGGGATTTGGACCATGCACGTAACAAAGGTAAGGATAAAATGGCCATCACCGAAGAGGTTGTGGATTCTGATATGGATAATGATAGTGGATGTAAGATATGATAGTATGACCATCCTAAGGGATGTTGCCCAGTAATATCACATCTGTAAGAGTCTAGGGTGTATGCACTTAACCCACGACTTAACAAACGGCAAGCACCCTAACGGTTACCTTATCCCCAAGGTAACCCAAGGCAGTTCCATCAACCTTTAATATATTATCCAAGTGGAACTTTGCCACAACATATTAAGCAACACCAGTAGTGGCAATACCCACAGTCATGGGGGATGCCACTGCCAAGGCAACAATACCTTTACTAGCAATCAGATCCATATGGCTGCTACGTGCAACAACCAATCTCTCCACGTGACTCTATTGGTCACATGACATCACAATGCCACTACCAAGCTTGGGAGTATTATAAGAATCCTTCTCCTAGGGGAGACACACCACATACATACCATCCTCCAAATCCATCTGCATCTCTCACACCGATAGCTCCATTATCACCTGCTCCATCAATGCAAGGGGTACTCCCCACTCAACTGCAACAACCCAATGTCACGAGGGATGTGAATCCTCAACCCACAGTTGGTTCTGACAACCTTATGCAGAAAAGATCTTTCTTTAGAACCAACAATCCAACCAAGCCCTCACCATCACAAGCGGTTGAACATCTGAACACCTCCCTACCAAGTAAAGCTTCGAGGCCTTCTTCAATCCAAAAGTCAGGCTTAATGCACACGGTTATGTTAACACATGCCGTTACTGACTAGATTAAGGTGAGCCTCCTTCCCAAGAAATTCTCTGATCCTGGGAGTCCTCTAATCTATCTCCAAGTCGCTAGGAATGAACCATGTAAAGCTCTTCTAGACCGAGGTTCCAGAGTCAACTTAATATCACAAGAAATGTATAAAGCCTGGAACCTACCTCCATTAAGGAAGAGTAACATCTGACTAGAGCTAGCCGACCAGTCCATCACTTTCCCCTTGGGACTTATGGAGGACATTGTTACCACTGTATGTGGTTGGTCATATCCAGCTGATTTCCTAGTGATACAAGTAAACAATGGTAACAAGGACTTCCCAATAATAATGGGAAGAGCATGACTCAGTACTATAGATGCATGCTTACGGATCCATGATCTTTCCCTAGAAATATCTAAGAAGAACACTTTTGGAAAGATCAAGAAGATGAAAGTTCCATGTATCGCATATAGTGACACAGGGTGCCATTGCATGCAGAAATCATGGGTTATGCAAAGTTTAGCATTACCTGCATGCAATTGGTGTGCACAAGACATCAATATACAAAAGTGCCTATATGCAGCAGCCACACAATAAGAAGACACCCAATGACTGATGGTTGATCAAGAGAGCAATTCACTAACATGCATGGAACTCACTGAGGGAATAACTAGTGCTTACATTGAAAGCATAGACACACTGGAGCAAATTCGTTGCCAACTTTCAAACCTTAACCTCGAAAACATCAATTGGGGAAAGCTGGAAATTCTTGAGAGATTTAAACAAGAGCCTCTAGATTTGAAATCATTGCCCACCGGTTTGGAGTATATGACCCTCGAAAATGGAAAACTGGTAATCATCAATGCAAGACTTGTTCCCAAACAAAAAGAAAGACTACTGAAAGTGACAAAAAAGTGGTCAAAAGCCTTTGCCTGGTCATACCCCGAGTTAACCAAAATAGATCCTAGGATATGCCAACATAGGATTTACACGGACCCCTCCATGAAACCTCGAAAACAACCGTAGAGGCGATTGAACCCAAAATTGAAAAAAATAGTAAAAGAAGAGATAGAACAACTTCTTAAGGCTAGGTTCATATATCCCATTGCTGATAGTGAATGGATTAGCCCTCTGGTGATCGTGCCTAAAAAGGAAGGCAAATGGAGTGTGTGTATAGATTTTAGGCTGCTGAACATGGCAACATTCAAGGATCACTTTCCATTGCCATTCATTGACCAAGTCTTAGACACCATAGTAGGGCATCACTATTATAATTTTCTAGATGGTTATAGTGGATACAACCAAATACAGATAGCACCAGAAGATCAATCCAAGACAACGTTCACTAGTCCTTGGGGAATGTTTGCATATAAACAAATGCCATTTGGCTTGTGCAATGCTCTTGCCACGTTTCAACGCCTAGTTCTAAGCATATTCCAACAACAGATAGAATATGGAGTAGAAGTCTTTATGGACGACTTCTCCACTTATGGAACAAGCTATGATCAAGCCTTGGACTGATTAGAGCAAGTGCTAGAAAGATGCATAGAAACCAACTTAAGGCTCAATTGGTAGAAAAGCCATCTGATGGTCCAAGAAGGTGTAGTCCTTGGACATAAGATTTTGCATTCAGGAATAGAGGTAGACCCAAATAAAGTTAGGGTCATCCAAGGAATCATCCAACAACCAGAAACTATCAAAGACATTTGGTCATTCCTTGGACACACTGGCTACTATAGGAGATTCATTGAGAACTTCTCCAAGATTTCCAAACCATTGGTAGAGCTAACAAAGAAGGATGCATCATTCGAATGGACTAGGGAATGTGAACAAGCATTCCAAACTTTAAAACAAAATCTTGTGGAAACTCCCATTCTACAAGCCCCTGACTGGTCCAAACCATTTCATATAATGACTGATGCATCCAATTTTGCCTTAGGAGCCATACTTACACAGTTAGATGACAAAAAACGTCCTTATTACATCCACTATGCAAGTAGGAGTATCGCCGGTGCATAACTTAACTACACAACTATAGAAAAAGATTTAATGGTTGTAGTGTTTACATTGGACAAGTTTAGGCATTATGTGTTAGGCTACAAAGTGTACATTCATATGGATCATAGTGCAATCATGTTCCTCATGAACAAGCCAACAGTTAGCCCTCGTATTATACAATGGTTGGTAATCCTACAGGAGTTCAATCTAATGATGATAGATCGAAAGGGCATCAAGAATGTAGTTACAGATCACTTATCTCAGTTGCACTAGGATAGCAAAGAGGATGAATATGCAATATCCGATCAATTTCCTGACAAAGCCCTCTTTGCCAGTGTAGTGAATAACCAACCCATGAAAACAAATTAGTATAGTAGCATTCTCACCTATCTCATTTCCCAACAACAGCACAGGAGCTAGTCTTTAGGAAGAAGCAGCAATTTCTTCATAGAGCCAAGTACTTCATGGAGATCAATGGACAACTTTACAAATTCTGTCCTGATGGCTTGGTTCAATGGTGCGTGCCCGATGTGGACCAACTAAGAGTTCTCCAATACGCTCATGAGAGCCCTTGTGGGGTAGGGAGATGAACGACTATTAAGATCTTGCTTGTAGGATATTACTGGCCAACATTATTTTGAGACACTCATCAATTTGTTCAGTCCTACGAGCGCTGTCAACATGATGGGGGAATGACTGCTAGAATGGAGGATCTGCAACAATGGATTCAACCTTTGGAACCCTTCAACATTTGGGAAATAGACTTTATGAGGCCCATTACACCAATGTCCAATGGAAAAGCTTACATCATTGTTGATATTGACTATCTAATGAAATGGGTTGAAACAACTGCTGTTACATATTGTACATCATCTACAGCTGCACAATTTGTGCAACAACAAGTCATAAATAGGTTTGGTGTGCCACGTGCACTTATCTCAAATAATGGAACACACTTCATGGGTGCAACCTTTCGGAAGTTGATGCAATTCTTAGGGGTTGAACATAAATTGACTACACCTTATCACCCCCAAGCTAATGGCCAAGCCTAGGTTACTAATCAGGAGATTAATAAAATATTAACAAGGACAATTAGAAAATATAAGCAAGATTGGAGCACTAAACTGAATGATGCTCTTTGGGCATACTGCTCCACTTGGAAACTCCCTACAAGCTACATTCCCTATGAGTTAGTATACGAAAAACATCCAAAGCTTCTAATTCAAACCGAGCTCCATATACTATCCATGGCATGTGACCTCTAACTTGACCTTGATCTAGCACAAAAACAAAGATTGGAAACTCTAAACATGCTAGATGAAAACCGATTGATTGCCCTGTCATCAAATGAGTTGCATAATGTACATAACAAGCAATGTCATGACTTGAGAATTTAGAAGGTTAAGTATCAACCGGGAGATAAGGTCCTCTACTAGAACCCCACACATCTGCCACAATGCACAAAATTTCAAACATTGTGGGAAGGGCCTTACATTATTCATACAACCTTTCCTTCAGGGGCCATGACCATATACAAACCTGAAAGCCCTGATAAGAGATTATTGGTCAATGTGCAAAAAACCAAACCCTTCCATGAACTTAAAACACCTAGTGCACGTAATACCTCTGAGAGAGGCCGACCTCACTAGTTATTTTGGATCTCCTCCTTCCAACTTAGTCATGGGAGAGATGGCCACCTATGCTGATCAATCAAGGCCCTCAGTTCCTTTTTAAGTTTTTGTTTTACAAATTTCTTTAATTTTTCATTGTTTTTATTTTGCAACATCATTTATACTCTTTTATTTCTTTGTGTGTTTGTTTATTTTGTTTGATTCATCATCTAATAAGTGCTCCTAATGGTGGTATGAATTGTATTCCATTGATTGCTAATGTTTGGTTTTTACCTTTGAGTTATGATGTTGATACTAAGGTATGGTTCTTTTAATATAATAGGCAATGAGTCCACGTCATCCATACATCCATGAATTTCTATGGTCTCCCTTAGCTTGGAAGTGTACAGTCCCTTTCCTTAAATAATAAGAACTATCAAACAAATTGGTGACTGGGCATTTCTCAAACTAAAGAAGGACTCAAGGATTGAAAAGGGTGTGACTTCAAGGGGATTTGATGCATTTTTGCTGGCCATTCTCTTGGGTGCTTGGATGTTTTCTTCTTGATCTTTCCTTACCATTCTGATGTTGCTCCATTATCAGGAAGCTGAGCTAATAAAAATAATAAGTCTTTGCATGGTGTGGTTCTCACAAAAAAAAAACACAGTGGGAATTCAAAGCACATCCCTTAGACGAAATAATCATCTGGGTTGCAAGCACTGGTTATGGAACTAAATAAACATGTTCCCTCTAACTAAGGCCCCTTCTCACTTCTTACTTTCTCCTTTTTCATTTCGTCGGAATGGTGGTGACTTTTTGACGGAAGCATTCTTGTTACTTCAAGTGGATGGATTGGCCACATGTATTAATGTGAAGTCACTAGATGTGGATTGTTTGAGGCTGGATTTGGAATAAGATCTACTAAGTCACATTAACCATTAATACACAAGGGGCTGTACATCACCTTGTTCTTGAGACTCCATTCCATTCTCTTCTTTCCATCCTTCTTTCTCCATTTTTCACCTTATTGTTGGTTGTATCAATAGTCTATATCTTGGTTGATGCATTGTTTTCTTTTTGGTAAACTCTTGTGGTTAAGACTTTAACTCTTGTTTACAAATGACATTCCCAGAGCCTACAAACTCTTTGAATGTGGGATTGTTAGGGCATTAAGGGCATGAGCCTGCTTTGGAGAGGACCCACTCGCATTCCTCTTTGGTGCATCCATTAATTTCTTTTCCTTAAACATATCTGCAATTACCATTTATTTGGTTCATCTCCATCTTTGACATCCATTTTATCAGTGTTGTCGTTGTTTCTTTTTCTCCATCTTTCTTATTCATTATCTTTTTCCATTCTCTTGCTACCAGAGGTTTGCTCTCAATCATGGGGATCCTAGTCTAATTTTTTTCGATTTTCTCTTAACCCCTACACCATGGGTAGTCACCAGAATTATATCTCCAGATTTGCATTAGCCATATCACGACTCAGCCAATGGACCTTACACTGAGGCAAGATATCAACTGCATTATGATTCATTTACCCTTGCTAATATAAGACTGTGTTGTGTGTGCAGATGGTAATCATACACCAATGGATTGGATTTGGAGGGAACACTTGGAATTGATTGGTGTTGGAGCAGTTATGCAAGGAACAAGATTGATGATGTGCTTATGGATGGACAATGAAAAGTGCAATCTTGGCGTCGATAGTAACATACTTCTTCTTTTCTCTCTCTCTTCTCTCTTCTCTCTCAGTTGCCAAATAAGGCTGGATGTCAAATGTGTACAGTGTTCACTCTTGTTGTCATGAATACTAATTTTGTCATGTATTGTATTGATGATCCGTTCACATGTTACCCCATTCACCATTAGTATCATTCAAGTCAATAATCCCATACCTTCCCAATATTTTGTAAGGAACTCGAGGATGAGTTTTCATTCAGTCATGGGGGTATGATGAGCTACGATATCGCGTACGCGATATCGTGGCCCGTCGTCATGTCTATAGATAAGAGGCTTTTCCTTGTTCACTCATCTAGAGTTAGCTCTTAGCCAAACTATAGCAGTTTTACCATTCCAAAGTTAGAATAATTTCCATGTGCCCGTAGTAGGAGTCTTAAAGTAAATGGATCTTTATTCGAGAAAATTGTACTTGAGCACACATTTGTGTATGGCAATAAAGATGAACTTTTTGATAAACCTTGCAGCATATGGACTAAGCTAAATAGGACTTAATTATTGTTAAATGTTTAAATGCTTTCCTAGATAATTAATCTCTCTCAACCCTTGACTCTCCTAGTTAAGTGCATTCAGTACGACTTCTTTGAGCATGTGTAATGCTTGGTAACCCAGTAACGAGTAGCGTTTGGTAATCCTAGTAGCATTGCACTGGTTCAAGGTGTGTGCGGAAAGTGGGAACGGATACTGATGCTAGGACAATTAGAACTTAGTTAGTGAATATTTAATGAAAGTTAGTACTTAGTTCTCTCCACCTTTCCCTACTAGCATAGGCATTAAAAAGATAAAAGTTATAAAAATCATATACCTCAAACTTACTTAACCATACAATCGTGAAAATACAAGTAAGTTTGGGAGGACAACAATTGATTAACCTTAAGTGTTCCATTAGGGTGTGTAAGCACTTAGTCCTTGGAGTTCGATTGGATCATGCGTGAGATGCTCGTATTTGTATGGTTGAGTGTAGGGGTACCTCGCCACTCATCAATAACCTTAGTCAGTTTAAGGAAGATTCTATCATTACTATAATGTGGGTAAGAGTTACTTGAACCAATGTTACCCTTGTCTCAATAGAGTTGCCTATAGTTAATAAAACTTATTATGTATAGTTAGATCTCCTTTAACTTTGGTCACAAATATCTATGGAAGTATTTAGAAAGTAATCTTCTTAGTTAGAAAATTCATCTTGGACATGATGTACATTATAAAATCTAGTTAGAATGAGCAAGCTTCATCTAGTTGAATGAACAAGCTTAACTTATTACTTTAAAACAAAAGCTTCAATTCTAGTTCCTTTTTGGCTTTAGCACATAAGCTATTATTCAATTAAAGTCCTAAAATTGCAAAAAGAACAAGGTGAACTATGCTAAGATTATTAGAAGTAGAAATTATTTTAGCTATGAAAAACCTTATGAGAAACAAGTTTAATTGCACTCAATTTTAAACCTAACACTCCCATTAGCTATATTTTTTTTTCACTTTTGATCCTACCATTAGCTCCTTACTATAAGGATCCGGGAATATGAAGGTAGAAAAGACTTAGCAAAGATATTTAAGCTCTAAAAAAGAAAGGAAAGGAAGCTTCATAAGTCATTATTAATGTATCCAACTTATTAGAAGTGTTATGACCATAATGGCTTGAAGAATAGCATCGCACAAATACGTTGCCCTCACAAGCTATTTTGATCAAGCTTTGGTATGGAAACTTTAGATAAATGATGAAAATTATAAGTTGCAGTCTTGCACATAATAAGGAGCAAAAACATCTCATAAGCTTTGTGGGATTGGTCCAATAAAGAACTTTTAGGTGTTCACAGATTCTCATCTGGATGAGATTCTCCCATTTAGGTGCTTAAAAGCTCATCTTGATCTTTCAACACATTAACTTTCCATGTCATCTTTTCTTCACATTAGCACACTATTGAGCCTATTCATAAGAATTATTTTCGATGCTACAAACCCATTCTACTACATGGAAATCTACCATGTTAGCATCTAGATTGAGCTTGTTTTTTATATCTAGATGAGTTTTCAACCTCTACCACATCATCTTCTATCCATGTCAACATGACATCATCATGATGTTAGTAGTGCCACATTGACAACTAGAAGAATCACATTTTTCATCTACGTGGATTCTGCTTCATCTACCATCAACATGAGGCCAAGTTAGCATATTTTTGGTGACCATTTGGGACTACCAATGTTGGGTGGCCTCCAAGTCTCATGACCTTAGGAAGTCATGATATTGAAGGTGTTCTTCAAACAAGGTTTAGGTGCTCGCTGGTCTCTAGAAATACCAAGGCCTAGATACCTCCAAATAGACTTAGTAGTTATGGAACGAGCTAATCATGAGTATGTGTTTGCTATTTTGAATGTTGAAATGGTTGGGTTGTGTATGAAATTGTAATCATATATCATAAAAAAAAATTTAGCTATCTTTGTCAAATATTGTGAGTTAGAGATTCTTATTTTGTCCAATCAATTAGTCTATATAGTTCCTATAGTACGTTACTTGTAACAAATAAAATTTTGAAAAAATGATTAAGAAAAATTCTACCAATCTGCTCCTAATTTTCCATAGAGACAATGTTCCACAAGAAAATAAGAAATAGAGGGATATTCAATGGACTTAGAAAGAGAAAGAAAAGAAATAAAATTTGTGTAAAATCTAAAATATTTAAGTAAGATAAATTGATACAAATAAACACTTTGCAATAAATTTATTTCTAATTCAATAACTATGAATTTTTGAAACCTTCAAAGCTCAACAAACGATTTCACAAAAGGCAATCTTATTATACTACCAAAAATGTTGCATAAACTACAAAGTATGAGTCTAGTTAATAGTTGTAAAAGATTGCATTCAATAGAGCTTCCCATTTATTTGACAATGTATTGATGGAAATAACAAGGAAATAAACTTTAAAAATAAAGAAGATGTTTTAGTTCCATCAAAGTATCAAAGATTTTTCTAGATTTTCTATGCTCAAAATAGGCAGTTTCATTAAGAAATTACTATTAAATTGCTCTTGAGGTTTTTCAACAACATAAGCTCTTCTATGGAAAATCTTAATAGGAGTCTAATATTCTACAAAAATAGAGCTATAAAAGCAACCTAGGATAAATCCAAAAATTAAATTCCAAGCATGATACTATCTAAACCATTAGCTAAGCAACTAAAACAAAATGGGAAGAAAAGAACTCATAGAATTAAAACAAAGTAGCTAAATTGATAAATTAGTAAGAAATCTTAGAAGCTTCAATATCTTCTTCTTAGTCTCCCAAACCTTTCCATAAATTCTATCCTTGAAGCCTTTTTATAGTGATTTCAAGGTAGTTACAATCATCATGAGAAGCTAAGATAAGTTACAAACATTATAAAGGTTAGTTGTAACCACCATAGATTTAAGTGCTATGATTGATAAGTGTGTGATAGTTACAACTACCATAGAGATAAATAAGCTATAATTAACAAGTGTTCCATTTAGTTGCTAAGTGGCCTATTTGGTGGTTATAATCATCATGGTAGTTGAGAACTACCATAATTGACAAGTGTTAAATCCATATGGGACTTTGAACAAGTGTTCCATAAATTCCTTTCCTTTTTGGAAAAGAATACATTTTTTAACTAGGAAAAAGCATATCATGTCAATGCATAATTTAGACGATCATGTGACATGATATAGCATTAAATAAAAGCTTTCACATTTTTTTGGAAGGGGATATGGATTTCTTGCATTGTGCTCTATTTTAATTTCTCCAATATATAATGTATCCTTAGGTACTTTAGCTACCTGAGCCATGGCAAGTATGTCAACATAAAAGCATTGACTAAATATAGGTCATTATGGGGCATAAATATAGTTGCATTTTTACTTCCATGTATTACTTCATCAACCTTTGTAGTTTTAAAATGTGGAACTGGTATCCTTCTCTGCAATCATCATAACTGTTGTAATTGCCTTCCAACAAGTGTTTTTTTCTTTGCATTTTATTTTTCCACCATACTTGTCACTCCTACTATAGGGGTCACATATGCCATCGTTAACTTTGGGGAAAAACACTACAAGTGGTGTATGCCTAGCATTTTTGCAGTAAAATTTTATTTCTAGACATGTTGATATTTCTGATTTATCAATTTCATCCTCTATGATTACCATGTGGGTGAGGTAGGTAACAACACGGCTACTGACCTTCTGCAGAGCATACACCATGATGATGCATAGTACATGCACAATGCAGAGCTTCCATGTTACCACATCATCGAGGCTAGTTCATTCATCACATCTATTACTTGGGTGTTTTTTGTTGCTATGATGTGTATGCAAACTGTAGTTATGAAGCTTGTGCTTACAAATAAGTGCTAGCAATAACCATATTCATATTCAAAATCCTCTTTGATTGCCTTTGTTGAAATCCTTGTGTTTTTTGTTGTTGATGCATAAATTTTGGATACACCAACACTTGAAATAAAAACTCGTTTGAGGAGACTATTTCCTAGGGTGCCTCTCATATGGGTACAAAACCCAAGAATAGTCTCAGCTAGAAAGGGCCATTTGACATTCCAAAATAAATTAAATTGGAAAATCGAGGGGCTTTGAGCAAATGTCTTGAATTTCCAGAATAAATAAAAAATATAGTAAATTTAAATTTTTCCTTGGTCTCTTACTGTCACTGGTTCATCATCACGCTAGTGGTGCCCATTGCTAGAGAGGAAGATCCTAACCACTACTCGAGAGGAAGACCTTTTGCACATTATTGTTGTTCCATGGAGAGAGAGAGGGAGACTTAAGATCTTGTTCACCACTGTTGCTTACTGATGCTACTTGAAATCATCCATAGGGATCTCCTCTACTACCATGGAGAGCCATGTGATGCTACAATAGAAAGAATGAGAGCCCCAAAGATGACATTGTCGTGTTGCCTACTACTGTTGCTAGCAACGCCTACCATGCACATGTTGCTATTTGCCAAAGTCACCTATAATGCACTATTGTCATCATGCTTGCTACCATCTACATGTCACCTGTACATACCTTGCATTATGTGCACATGGATGAGGGTGTCTACTACCATCGCAGTGCCATTGATGCCATTGTCAAACTGTTACATGTTGCATGTTGTCATTGTAGTTTGTAATTCTATTCATCATCATCTACTAGGCATGTTTGTTGCACACATGCATCATCACTACACCACACATGGCCTCCCTCTCTAGTAGTTAGAAGAGAGGCCACCGACCATCGTTCCCCTAGCTCATGCATCGTCCATTGCTGCTATGGGTATTTCTGGCATCATAGGTTTCCTAGCTATTACTTGGGAAAGGGGAGGCCCATTGTCTGCCATCATGTCGCTGCACCAGAGAGAAAGAAGGCGTTCCCAAGATGAGAGAGCTCCTGTTTGCTGATTGGGAGAGGGGAGACCCCTTCAATCTTATCTGTAGACCTCTGCCCCTATTTTAACAATGGTTGCCAACATGGTGCTCACTCAATGACCACGTCCACCCTTTGGCTGTTATGACGTCAACCACCACATCGTAACTCCTAGCACCACCATGCCATATTCTCCACCACTATGGGTTATTACACAACTCCTATAATGCCCAAGGCTACCACATTGTCCACTACGTCTCTTCCACCATCAACATAACTCCTTTAGTAATTTGTATCAATGAAATTCAAATTTTTAAGAAAATAGAAGCATAAAATGTGTATATAAAACATGTCAAACTGAATGTAAGAATTTCATCTTAGATGCCATCTACTTAGCTAGCATGAAGTATAAATTTTGAATACAAATTGATAACATCTAACATGTAAATAATATTAAAACCTTTCCAACATTGATAACAATGGCATGCATCATTACTATTGATCCTAACTAATGATGAATGTTTATGGCATAAAATTATTGGTATCTAGTAATAGAGTGGTTGGGTGGTTGAATTCTTTTTATTTAATGAGCTATAAACTTGTATTGACTCGCATTTGATGTTGTACGAAGCTTGTGGTGAGAAAAAAAATCATCCATTTGCAAAATATAGAAGTATAGGTAGGTGTCCTTATGTAGGGTCTATGTAGGATGTTGGAAATTTTGCAAATTAGTTACTAGCATTCAACAATATCAATGTTGATATTGTTGATCATGGTCTCCTGCCTAGCATGCGTGAGGTTGACATCAACACTTAGTCTCCAAACTTTAATTGCATGCAAGTGCAAGGATAACAAAAACTATGAAAATTTTAAAAGGAAATGCAACAAATAGAGAATCAAAAACATCACAAAATGGACAAATTAAAACTTGAAAGTAAACTATACTAATCTAAACATGATTAAAATAACCATATAATCAAGAAAGAACTAGACACGGGCCACCCTTACCACACCATCTTATTTAATTAAAACCTTAATATACAATTTATTATTTTAACTATATATATATATATATAATTAAAATATAACTAAGATATCATTTCTAGTCTTCTTTTAAGGTAGAAGTAGAAAGTATGTGGACTACTTTAAGCACGAGACTTATGCCAAACTTAATGAGGAGGACACACTCATGTTAGATCATGGCTAGCTACAACTTTTAGATTTTTCCTTGCGATTCCTCTTTTTTTTTTTAATGAAAGGGAATGGATGAAAACAAATTATTTTCTTTTCTTTTCTTTTCTTGAATTTTGGGGAAATAAGCTTAAAAGGGGAATGGAGGTTAGGGTAAGGATAGCTGCCGAACCCCATCACACTCAAAAACATATTACACTACCAATGAACATGGTTCTCATCCCTTTTTTTTTGTTTCTTATTTTTCTTTTCTGAGGAGACTTTGCTCATGGTGTACTTCATTCTTAAGGTAGGAATTCAAACATGAGTCTAGCTGATTAGATGCATTACCAAAGAGCACTATCCTTTTGAAAATTTGCCCATGGTGCAGCTCAACCCTCATGTATGTGCCTTTAATTACAATACGATGGCATCATAGTAGGTCTCCTATGTGGCTAAGGGTTCTCAAGTGGACATGAACACACTTCATCTTGTTGATGATAGGGTAGCCATGGATCATCACACTTAAGGATTGGGGCTTATGAAAGGGAAAATGACATTTTCCAAGGTTACTCAGTGATTATGGTTAACCATTCTCCAACATCACCTATTCTACACCCACATGATCATGATGATTACATGATAAGTTAGCATAAATCATGTCCTCCATAATCTAACATACAAATAAACTAAAACCTTGAAATAGATTGGGAAGAATCATAGCATTATTGAAATATAAAATATAAAGGAGATTTTTTGTAATAGTAATAGGATATATAAGGCATTATACTTGCATTATTTTCCAATTGTTATGATGACCCAATGCTTAGTAACTCAAACAATCATAATGATTATTAAAATCATATGAAAAACAAAAATCAAACCAAAATGCTAAGAAAGAAATGATGGAAATGCAAAGAAAATATGCAAATGCAACTATATACAAATGAAATGCATGGTGAAGGGGAAGAAAACATGCAAATAAGGATCTATCAGGTGTCCATGTGGGGCACTTAAGTAAAAATGCTTTAGATGAAATGCATTAAAATTTATAGGTGACTTATGTCCTCATACATTAGTAATTTTGTGAACATTGGGGCCAATGACATCTGTAACTTGGAATGTACTTGGCCACATAGGAGGGAACTTAGTTTGAAGACTTGTTTTACCAAATGATCTACCTCTTTTTAATACTAGATCTTCTATTTTAAAGATTTTACCTACATGTTTCTTGTTAAGCCATCATTTAACAATTTTTTGATGATTAAGATTATGAAAATCAAGACATAATCCTAATATGCTCATTTTTTTTCTATTAGGCACTAAATTTGAATGTTTCATAAGATGAATAATTTTATATCCTAGAAGTTCATCAATTTTTTCTTTCATATAAATTTTAATCTTAGGTCTAGGTCTTGGTAAGTCATCAAATACAACTTCTCTAGGAACATGTTCAATGGATGTGTCATCAAAATTTGGCACACCTTCTAATTTTTTAAGGGATAGGATCTCATTTATATCTTTGTCCTCCCCTAAAGGTGGTGGATCACCCAAAAAAAATCTACTTCCATCATGTTGGTGATAAGGCAAGGTATCTTCATAGATTTCTTCACCTTCTCTAGAAGTTTGATAGGTTTGGTGGAATTTATATGAGAAAAAAGATTTGTTTTTGTAATTTCACTCACATGGTCATTTATAACATGCTCACCATGCTCAACATCAATAACTCCAATATAAAGGTTAATGTTTTGATTTTGCAAAGATTGACTTTGCTGATTAAAGGTTGTAACTACCTATTTATAGAAAGGCTCTCTTGGTATGACCATATATTTAGATTTTCCTTTGATAGGGATTAATAGTTCTAAGAAATCTAACCTAAAGAAGCCCTCAAACTTGGCTCCAAAGTCCTAGATAAGAGCATACCATATGTGGGTGACATATCAACTACTAAGATATCTATATAACATGTAAATGCAAGATATTATTTAAGTTGTACTTTCACTTCTTTTAATGATCCTACTACAAGTACGCTAGATCCACCGAGTTGTATCACACTTTTCATTTGTGGTATCATTTGTGCTCCTAAAGCCTTACATACCTTAAGTGGTATGACACTAATAATTGCACCAAAATCATCAGACAGTTATGAACGTTCTTTCCTAAAATAATCAAAGTTGTTAGGAAAGGAGGTTGATCTTTCTTGCTTAACATGGAATTGTTTGCATTCTGTATTAATAACATGTTAGGAATTTCTATGAAGTGAACTTGCCTTGTAGGGATTAGGGATTTGTTTTTGTGGTTTTAGGTCCATGAACTAGCTTTTGAATCACATCTTTCATTTCGTTAAATTGTAAAAGATCATACACTGAAATGTTGGCTTTAATTTTCTTCAAATCCTTCGTTAGATCATAAGTCTTATGTTCATCTTTGGCTTCTTGTTGAGGTGAAGTTATTTTAAGTATAGAAGGGGGTTTTGGTTGTTGTGGGGCATTTACTTGGGATGGAATGGTTTGATTGTTCATGTTGTTCATGTTATTTTGACTAGGAATTCTTCTATTTGGAGGGATATAAGGATTATTCCTAGTTAGTTGTTGTGTGTTGTTCATAATGTCACTAAGTCTACAATAACGAGTGTTATGTGGGTTGGGGTCACTTACCATACTTGTTTCAATGAGGGAACTTCTTCATTCTCGATTTCATGGAATATGTTCAAGATCATAATTGGGAATTTATTGCTTTATTGACTTTGGGCATTGTCACCATATAGTGCTAGAAATTAAGGACATGTTTTCTTAGAGTGTTGCCTAGTGTTATGGAGATGAAAATAATTGTCATTGATTGATGTACTTGGCTTTTTTGGTTATATAAGACCTTTGTTGTTTTTCCACTTTAATTCAACTACTTCATTAGAATTTTTTTGTAGTGAAGTTAATATCTGGGTCATCTCATTTTGAGTTTAACTTGGGGCTTCAACAAGATTAGATATCCTATTTTGGTTTATGATGGATTAAATTAAGGCCTTCTATTGGTCATCATTCAAACCAATGTTGGATGATAGAAATGAAGAAGAGGTGGAACTTTCAAAATAATTGTTTTAAGGTTGAGTCAATTGAAAGGTTATGGGAGCTTGAAACATGGTATTGGTCATTGGAAAAGTTGGTAAAGATAGAGGACTAGATTGCATTGGGTTATTAATGCTCATCATCCCAAATTGGGTTTGAATGCTATTCATGAGGGTAATTTTTTCTAACTCAATGGATTTAGCTATCGCTTCTTGTATTTTTGTTATGTTAGAATTAGATTTGATGGCATAGGAAAATAATGGTTCAATGGTGGACAAGTAAAAATTAAGAATGCCACCAAGTTGTGGATGCATCTCATTTGGCACATAGGCAAGTTGATGGAGGAATTGTTAGTTGTAGTCATGGACATTTTCCCCATGTATTTTTCTCAAGCTTGTAAAATTGCTTGATGCTATGGCCGAGCTAGTGAACTTGTCAAATTGAAGCAACAACTTATTTTTGAATTCTTTCCATGAGTCGATGGAGGCATTAGGGAGCATCAAAAACCTTTAGGTGGCTTTGATTCTAAAAGTTATCACAAATACCCTACATGCTACATTGTTTTGTATAATGTTATGGATCCCTAGTAAGGTTTCAAAACATTGTATATGTTGGTGGGCATCACTAGTAAGGGTTGTTAGATTGAAGAACAAATGTATGTTCTGGAGGGATTTCAGAACATCATGGTAGTTGGTGAAGTTGAAGGGGTTACTTACCAAGGGAGTTGAGGGTTGAGTAGTTGCCATTCTAGTATGAGATCTTCTAGGAATAAAACTTGGAAAACATGAAGCTCATTGTTTCCTTAATGTAAAGTGATGAGTAGTTGGTTAGTTAGGAGTAGAGGTAAATAATTCTTGTTGGGTGTTTGCTCATAAAACAAGAATTATAGAATATAAATGCTAAAATAAAGCTATAAAATTAAGTAAAATAAAAAAATAAAATTGAAATAATAATATTTTTTAACAAAAAAACACTAAAATATGCTATTAAAAAATTTAAAAAGAAAAATAAATGCATGAAATTGTAATATTTATAAAATTTAAAAGGAAAATAGTAAAGTCACCTTACCAAAATTGAGACTCAATTAAGGATCACCAAAACACAAATCTAAAAATGGGACAGGTGATGAGCAGCTAGGTTTCCCTACGTCCAACTATACAAATATGAGAGTTCACATGTGATCCAATCGAACTCCAAGGATTAAGTGCTTATGTGCTTACACAGAACAAGGATGGGTTATGTGATCGTTGTCTTCCCAAGATTACTTGTAAGTCACAATTGTATGATTAAGTAAACTTGAGGTATATGATTTTTATGCTTTTTATGTTTTATGTTCTTGGCGCTTAAAATAGGGAAATGAAATAATTTAGTAACTGATTTGATTTAACTAATCAACTATTCTCTAACTAGTCCTAACACTAGCATCCGTTTAGACACATCCTAAACTAGTGTAACACTACTAGGATTACCAAACACTAATCGTTACTGGGTTACCAAGTGTTCCACATATGCTCGAAGTGGTTGTGTTGAGTGTGTTAATTCATTGATGATTAACAATTCAATGGAAATAACATTGATTAACTATTGAAAGCATCGAATAATAGTAAATAACATGAAATGCAATAATTAAGCTATTCTAAATGTTGCAAGGTTTATCATAAAGTTCATCTTTATTTCCAATCACAAGGTGTGCTCAGGTACACAATGCTCAAATAAAGATCCGTTCACTTTATGACTCCTAATGCGGGCACTCAGAAATAATTCTAACTCTGAAAGGGAAAAACTACAAGAGTTCGGCTAAGGGACTAAAAAACTAACTCCAAACCAAGTGTCCCAATCTCTTATTTATAGGCAATGAGACAGGCTTCAACATCACATTTCTAATATTACTTCGGTACCTCCAATATTGCATATTTGATATCGAGGGTCTAATATTGGGGGCCTAATATTGTGACTCATCAATGAGGGTTTAGAAATTTGAAAATAGGATTCCTGTAATGATAATTTTCAAAAAATGAGAAAGATCAAATTTTCAAGAAAATGGTAGAAAATAAAGGGTTTGGAGATAGAGGTTTGCAAGAAAGGAAAATAAAATTTAGGGAAACAAAAATTTTAAGATAAGAATGAAACAAGAAAAATGAAAATAGAATAGGAACCAGAAAATGGCAGAAAATTGATAATATTTTTGAAAATGAAAAATAAAGGTAAAAAAAATGACCCTTCTTCTAACATCAAAAAGGTGTTGATGTGTAAACTTTGGACGCATCAACACTCGAAAAAAAAACTTATTTAAGGAGACTATTGCCTAGGGCACCTCTCATATGGGTATAAAAAGCTTGGAATAGTCTCAGCTAGAGAGGGTTATGTGATGTTCCAAAATAAAGTAAACTAAAAAATCAAGGGGCTTTGAGCAACTATCTTGAATTTCTAGACTAAATGAAAAATACAGTAAATTTAAATTTTTTCCTGGTCTCTTACCACTATAGGTATGTCATCATGCCAATGGTGCCCATTGCTAAGGAGGAAGACCTTAACCATCGCCAGAGAGAAAGACTTGTCACACATTGCTACTATCCCATGGAGAGAGAGAGAGAGAGAGAGGAAGACCTAAGATCTTGTGCACTACCATTTCTTGCTAATGCTACTTGTAATCATCCACAGGCACCTCCTCTACCATCATGGATAGCCACATGGCATTGTAGTTGAAAGAATGCGAGGCCCAAAGATGATGTCATTACATTGCCTATTACCGTCACTGGTAGCGCTTGCCACACATGTGCTACTATCTATCAATGTCACCTGTAATGCATTGTTACCACCATACTCATTACCATCCCTGCGTCACCCACATGTACCATGTGTCACGTGCACATAAGCGAGGGTGTTTTCTACTACCATGTTGCCATCAGACTATCACGTGTTACATGCTACCATTGTAATTTGCAGCTCTATCCATTATCATCGATTGTGTATGTCTACTACCTACATGTGTTGCTGCTATGCCACATGTCAACTCTAGCACTAGTGTCAATGTCATTGTTTGTAGATGGAAGAGAGGCCACTAGTCATCATTCCTGTAGCTGAAAGAGAGGCCGTCAACCATTGTTCCTACAGTTTTTGCATCATTTGTTGCTGCTACAGGTACTACCACTGTCACAAGTTTCCTAGTTGCTGATCAGGAAAGGGAAGGCTTGCTATTCACCACCATGTTACCACACCAGAGAGAAAGGAGGCTTCCTCGAGATGAGAGAGCTCTTGTCTACAAATTGGGAGAGGGAAGACCCCTTTGATCCTATCTATAGACTTTTGCCCCTATTTTAATGGTGGCTACTAATGTGGTGCTCACTCAATGCCCACATCCATCCTTTGGTTGTTACGACATCAACCATCATGTTTTAACTTTTGACACCACCACACCATATTCTCCACCACTTGGTGTCATTACGTAACTCTTGTAATGCCTAGGGCTACCACATTTCTCCCACCATCAACGTAACTCCTTTAGTAATCTACATCAATGCAATTCAAATTCTTAAGAAAATAGAAGCATAAAATGTGTATATAAAACATGTCAAACTAAATATAGGAATTTCACCTTAGATTCCATCTACTTAGCTAGCATGAAGTATAAATTTTGATTACAAAATGATAACATCTTAACATATAAATAATATTAAAACCTTGCTAACATTGATAACACTGGTATGCATCATGACTACCGATCCTAACTAATGATGAATGTCTATGGCATAAAATTATTGGTATCTAATAATAGAGTGGTTGCATTGTTGAATTATTTTTATTGAATGAACTATAAACTTGTATTGACTCACATTTAATGTTGTATGAAGCTTGTGGTGAGAGAACAAATCATCCATTTGCAAAATATAGAAGTATAGGTAGGTGTTCTTATCTAGGGTCTTTGTAGGATGTTGGAAATTTTGTAGATCGATTACTAGCATTCAATAATATTAATGTTGATATTTTTGATCATGGCCCCATGCCTAGCATGGGCAAGGTTGACATCAACATTTCTATTATGTCATCTATGTCCATGTCATCCTTGGTTAGTACCACTCACCTCCTATGTCTATGATTTTGGCTTATTATTGCTACTACTAGATGCCATGGAGTCTTTAGCCATCGCCATGATAGTAACCACCATTATCATAATCATGGTTTTCTACCGTTCCATGGTGACAAGCTCCACTAGCTACTGTTGACAATTCTACATGTGGCCATTGTAGCTATGCAGGGAGTGCTTTGAGATGAGAACCTTCATCTTGGTGCTAGCTTGTTGTAGATGACAAAAATATATGATAGGGAAATTCATGCATTTAGCGTTGATAGTGATCCATCTTTTATCCCTATAGTCGAATTGGAGGAGTTTAATATGCATAGTGGTATAGTAAAGAGAGACATTGTTCTATAAGATTTTCCCATGAAACAAAGCATACACTTTCCTTCCATTGAGTCCAAAGGTTTTAAGTTCCAATAGTTATAATCAATGTCATAACTAGGGGACTGCAATAGATGATTTAACTTTCGTAATTGACACATAATATCATCCAAAATGAGCGGCTTATAACAACACGTTTATACATTGGAAATAATTTTTGTTACACATTTTGAGCTGTAACTATTTTGCATAATGTGGTTGTGGTTCTTCCTACAACTTGATAAATAGATGCATTCAAGCTAGGATTTTCCTTGGGTGCTATTAATGTGATAAAATTTTCCTTAGCAGATGGTAATTTTGTAGTGGAAACATGGCAATCAGGGATCATCGATACTGTCAACTCCCATGAGTTGATAATTATATAAGGTAGGTCTTGGAAATTTTGGCAATGGCCCTAAAGCATTTCTAGTTAGGGAGGTAGCACTTATAGCTTCCAACAACCATAGACATAGAGTCTTACTAGCTTTGAAAGGCTTCCTATGAATGCAGGAAGCCCTTGCAAAGTCTAGCACTTGTTCAAGAACAAATATGTGAGAGTTGATAATCTACCTATAGACTTTGACAACTTTCACAAGTTCAAGCATTACATGCCATATAATTCAGTTAAAACTATCAAACTTTCCATGAATTGTGATAAGTGGATGAAACCAATGTTTTCCAACTCAAGGGTATCTAAGTTGTAGAATTCCATAATTATCATACGTGGCCAAACATTGGTTCTCCTTGCCAATCTATCCACCAATTAATCTCTCATTTTTCACCTTTGGCATTTTCATGTATAGAGATGGGACCTTTAGGATCATGCATAACAATCTTATGATAGCCATTGCAAGCTAATTCTCATTTATCATTTTTTTACCATTACCTTTTTAAATAAATAATCTAATTTCTTGTCTACCACCTTACTATCTTCCAATATCCAATAAGAAAATAATTTGGCAATTTAATTTTCATCTTAATAAGTTATTAGCTTTATTTTATAAAGTCTACTCCATGAAATGGCCAAAATATGATAACATTTTTATCCTCCTTAAAATGCTTAAAGAAATTTATGCAAGCTTCATTTTAAACTAAACTATAATTGAAGCTTTTTATTGAACTTTTTACAGTGGAAAGTAGTAAATCTTTTTTGAGGAAAATCCCCATCAAACTTAAGGTTTGATGGTACAAAAACCTCATTCCTAAAAAACAAAAACAAAAATTGTACAAGTGAAACAATAGCATAAGCTACTCAGTAGAGTAGAAGAGAGTGGTCAAAGTGATCCTCTTAGGAATCCTCTTATCTTGGGTTCTTTCATACTTAATTCTTGATGAATCCCAAGCTTTCTTCTCTTCGTCTTGTTTTATTGATGTTTCCACTTCTTTAGCCCCCACATTTTCCTTTGTAGCATTATTATCCAAATCTATCTCCTTCACCCCTTACTTAGCTTGTACTAGCCCATAGTACAATTGTTATTAATCCAATAGATTACTAAGCTAGGCCAATAAAAGGCTTTTCATATCATCCCAACTTGAAATACTATTGCTTAGCAAGTTTGAATACCAAATTTAAGGCATATCCTTTAAATTTATTACAAGCAACCCATAAGCTTGATCTTGGTGTTGAATATTTGCGTGAGCTAAAGCTACTGATAAACTAAACAGAAGAGGTGAACTTCTTATCCTTCTAGCTTTTACTCTACTACTTGTTTCAAACTCAAAAACCCTTTTCTTTCAAGCCCTCCTAGCACTAAAAAGAACTATTGGTGTGCTAGGCCTATCAATCTTTTTAATTATGATAAGCTATTAACTTATGAACTTCGGAACAAATGTTCATACCATCCTTCTAGCACCAAAAGAACTATTGGTGACTATTTCAATTTGCCAACTTTGGGTGGCCTTCGAGTTTCATGACCTTGGGAAGTCACGAGATCGAAGGTGTTTTTCAAACAAGGTTTAGGTGCTTACTAGTCTGTGGCAACACCAAGGCCCAGATACCTCCAAATAGACTCAAAAGTTATGAAATGAACTAATCATGAGTATGTGTTTGCTGTTGTAAATGTTGAAATGGTTAGGTTGTGTATCATATTGTAATCAGCTATCATAAAAGAAATTCAACTATATTTGTCAAATACTGTGAGTTAGAGATTCCTATTTTATTCAATCACTTAGTCTATATAGTCTCTATGGTACATGTAAAAAATAAAATTTTGAAAAATTGTTTAATCACAATTCTACCAATCTACTCTTAATTTTTCCTAGAGAGAAAGTTCCACAAGAAAACTAGAAATAAAATGAGATTCAATGGACTTAGAAAATTAATACAAGTAAACACTTCTCAATAAAGCTATTCCTAATTCAATAACTATGAATTTTCCAAATCTTATAAGCTCAACAAGCAATTTGACAAAAGATAATCTTATTATACTTCCAAAAATTCTACATAAACTACAAAGTATGAGTATCTATTTTGGCTAGTTAATGTTGTCAAAGATTGCATTCAATAGAGCTTTCAAAAAATTTGAAAATTTTTTAATTGAAATACTAAGGTAATAAACTTTAAAAATAAAGAAGCTATTTCAGTTCCATCAAAGTATCAAAGATTTTCCTAGATTCGCTGTGCTCAAAATGAGCAATTTCATTAAGATATTACTATTAAATTTCTCTTGAAGCTTCTCAAGAACATAAGCTCTTCTATGGAAAATATTAATAGGAGTCTAATATTGCACAAAAATAGAGCTATAAAAGTAACCTAGGATAAATCCAAAAATTAAATTTCAAGCATGATACTATCTAAACCATTAGATAAGCAACTAAAAAAAATGCAAATAAAAGATCTCATAGGATTAAAACAAAGTAGCTGAATTGATAAATTAGCAAGCCATCTTACAAGCTTTAATATCTTCTTCTTGATCTCCCAACCCTTTCCATACATTCTACCCTTGAATCCCTTTTATAGTGACTTTAGGGTAGTTACAATCATCATGAGAAGGTGAGGTAAGTTACAAACATTATAGAGGTTGGTTGTAACCATTATAGATTTAGGTGCTATGATTGAGNAGAGGTTGGTTGTAACCATTATAGATTTAGGTGCTATGATTGAGAAATGTGTGGTAGTTACAACCACCATAGAGATAAATAAGCTATAGTTAACAAGTGTCCCATTTGGTTGTCAAGTGGCCTATTTGATGGTTATCACCATGGTAGTTAATAACTACCATAATTGACAAGTGTTCAATCCATATGGGACTTTGAAAAAGTGTCTCATAAATTCCTTTCCTTTTTGAAAAAGTATACATTTTTTAACTAAAAAAAAGCATACCAAGTCAATGCATAATTTAGATGATCATGTGGCATGACATAGTATTGAATAAAAGCTTTTACATTTTTTCAAAGGTGATATGGATTTCTCACACTGTGCTCTATTTCAATTTCTCCAATATATAATGTATCCTTAGGTACTTCAGCCACCTAATCCATGGCAGGTACTTCAACATAAAATCATTGACCAAATAAAGGTCATTGTGGGGCAAAAATATAGTTGGATTTTTACTTCCATGTATTACTTCATCAACCTTTGTAGTTTCAAAATACAAAATTGGTATCCTTCTTTGTCATTTTCATAACTACATAAACTAACTCCTAATAAGTTTTTTTTTTTTGAATTTTATTTTTCCACCATACTCATCACTCCTATTATAGTAGTCATATATGCCATCTTTAACTTTGGGAAAAAATACTACAAGTGGTGTATGCCCAGCATTTCTGTAGTAAACTTTATTTTTGGACATGTTGATATTCTTGATTTATCAAATTTGTCCCCTATGATTACCATGTGGGTGAAGTAGGTGATGACATAACTGCTAATCTTTTGTAGAGCAAACACCATGATGATGCGTAGTACACGCACAATGTGGAGCTTCCATACCACCACATTGCCAAGGCTACTTCATTTGTGGTGTTTGCTACTTGGGTGTTCTCCATTACTGTGATGTGTGTGCAAACTACAATTATGAAGCTTGTGCTCACAAAGCAATGCCAACAACCATCATATTCACACTCAAAATCCTCTTTAATTACCTTTTCTAAAATCCTTGTGCTATCTATGTTGTGTCATCTACGTCCATGCTATCCTTTGGTCAATGTCACTCACCTCTTATGCCTATGATTTTGGCTTATTGTTGCTACTACCAGATGCTATGGAGTCTTTTGTCATCACTGTGATCGTAACTACCATAACCATAACCGTATTTTTCTATTGTTCCATGATGACAAGCTTCACTAGCTACTGTTGATGATTCTGCATGTGGCCATGGCACCTATGCAAGGAGAACTTTGACACGAGAACCTTCATCTTGGTGCTGGGTTGCTGTGGATGACACAAATCCATCACAAAGACATTCATGTGCTTAGTGTTGATAGTGATCCATATTTTTTCTTGACAATAAAATTGGAGAAGTTTAGTATGCATAGCAGTATCGGAAGAAGAGACATTAATGCTGTAAGTTTTTCCCATGAAACAAACCATGCACTTTCCTTCCTTTGAGTCCAAAGGTTTTAAGTTCCAAAAATTATAATCAATTTCATAACTAGATGACTATGATAGATGATTTAAATTCTGTATCTAACACATAATATCATCCAGCATGCATGACTCATAACAACACATTTACACATTAGAAATAATTTTTGTTACAAATTTTGAGCTATAATTGTTTTGCATAATGTGGTTGCGGTTCTTCCTACAACTTGATAAATAGATGAATTCAAGGCTAGGGTGTTCCTTGGATGCTATTAATGTGATAAAATTTTCCTTGGAAGATGGTAATTTTTTAGTGGAAACATGGTAATCAAGGATCACCAATACTATCAACTCTTGTGAGTTGCTAATTGTATAAGCTAGGTCTTGGAAATTTTTGCAACTACCTTGAAGCATTTCTAGTGAGGGAGGTAGCACTTGTAGCTTTAAACAACCATAGACATAGAGTCTTACTAGCTTTGAAATGTTTCCTATGGATGCAGGAAGTCATTGCAAAGTCTAGCAATTATTTAAGAACAAATATTTAAGAGTTGATAATCTGCCTATAGACTCTAGTAGCTTTTACAAATTTAAGCATTACGTGAGATGTAATTCAGTTAAAACTATCAAACTTTCCATGAATTTTGGTAGGTGGATGAAACCAATGTTTTCTAACTCCAAGGTATCCAAGTTGTAGAATTCCATAATGATCATACGTGGGCAAAAATTGGTTTTCCTTACCAAACTATCCACTAATCAGTCTCTTATTTTCCACCTTTGGCATTTCTATGTATAGAGATGGGACCTTTAGGATCATGCATAACAATCTTATGATAACCATTGTAAGCCAATGCCCATTTATCATTTTGTACAATTAACTTTTTAGGTAAATAATCTAATTTCTTATCTGCCATTGTACTATCTTCCAATTTCCAATAAGAAAATAATTTGGCAATTTAATTTTCATCTTAACAAGGTCTCAACTATATTTAATAAAGTCTGCTTCATAAAATGGCCAAAATGTAACAACATTTTTGTCCCACTTTAAATGCTTAAAGAAATTTATGCAAGCTCCATTTTAAACTAAATTGTAATTGAAGGTTTTTATTGAAATTTTTATAATGGAAAGAAGTAAATATTTTTTGAGAAAAATTCCCATCAAACTTAAGGTTTGATGGTATTAAAACCTTGTTCCTACATGATGAATCACAATTTTTCCTAGCTCCAATATCAGATATCCAATATTAGAGCCCTAATATCGGGTCCAAAGATGTGATGTTGGATATTCAATATTGTGGGGTATGTGTTGGCCTATAAATATATTTCTTAGACACACAATTTCCATATAGTTTTTTTTTCATAGCATAGTAGAGCTCTTGGAATTTTTTTTCTCTAGAGTTTGAATATTTTCCAAAGTGCCTACAGTAGGAGTCATTAAGTGTACAAATCTTTATTTGAGCATGATTGTACTTGAGCACAACAGTGTGTGTAGTAATAAAGATGAGCTTTCTGATCAAACCTTGCAATACCTTGGCTAGCCTTAATATTTTATTCATGTAATTAATGTTTTATGTAATTTAATTTAATATTTCCAAGTAATTAAGCTAAAATAAGCTAATTCGAGTAAATAGAATTAATTAAGCACATAAGTAAGACTACTTCGAGCATGCTTATGACTCTTGGTAATCCCAGTAGTGCTTAACATTTGGTAATCCAACAACATTATACATGTTTAGGATGTGCACAAAAATTGGGATTGGATACTTATGTTAGGATAGTTAATTATTGATTAGCAATTAGATTAGTTAAATTAATTGATGAATTGAGCTTCAACCTATTGTTACTTGTAGACAAATAGAATACAAAATAATAAAAATTATGTGCCTCAAGTACACTTAACCATACAATTAAGCTCCACAAGTGTAGTTGAGAAGACAACGATTATCACAATTAGATTTCATGTAACTTAAGGTTTGCAGAATTCAATTGGATTGTCTGTGAATGCTTGTGATTCGTATGGTTGGGCATAGGGGTACCTCATCATTGATCATTGGTGCCATTGCCAGGGAACTTTTTTTTATTATGTATTCTACCTAGGACTTAGTGAAAAATTATTAAAGATCATTGGAATGAACCCTAAAGTCATATCATACATTAAAATAACTATAACAATTTTAAGAAGCACACTACATTTTTATTTTCTAACACAAGATTTCATCTTCTCATAGGAGTGATTCTCCATCCAAGTTTTATGAAGTAAATCAGTAGGTGTCCAAAAAATATAGAGTGGTATATGCTCATCCTAATGAGTATGCACCTAGTTTCACCTTCATCCTACACCAGGATGAACTACTATGGTGGTGCAACATGGAGGGCAACATTGTGTTTCCACTTGATCGATTCATTTTTGCGATGCCTCAACAAACTCTTATGCGATTGGGCCTCTAGGGACTTCATGGTGAGTATGTTGTATAGGATAGTAACACCAAGGATGATCATCCCACTAAGGCACAACATCTAAGGGATCGACAGCTAGAGCAACATTATGAATTTGTGAAGGGGAAGTGGTTTAATAATTCTCCATACCTACCATACCAAAAAGATGATGGGGAACCCTTCTCTGGGGTTTTTTCATTTAGCAAAACTCCTCTTTTTGACTTTAGTGAAGAAGGCCAAAATCAAAACTTATAGTCCATGATCCATAATCTGAGTTTTAGCAAGAAAAAATTTAATAACAAAGGGGGATCCGAGCAGGAGAGTCATGGTTAGGATGTAGACAAAAAACATGATCATGATTATGGTCATGATCACCAAAGAGGGGGCGGTGGGCACTATGATGATGCTAGTCCTTCATCCTCTTCACCTTTGTCATCATCTTCTTCCTATTCTAGCTCTGAATGTAACCACTAGGGCACGATCATGATGGAGGTGACTGGCAGAACCAAGATGATCATAGGGACCATCAAGCAAGTCAAGACCAAGGGTGCAAACATTTAAGAGAGACTTGTCATCATGAACAAAGGGGTAGTAGAGGGCATTGAAGGCACTAGAATCATGGCCTCAATGAGCCTTTACTTGCTACTCAAAGCATGCTAGACATTGTAGAGGTAATGAGAATTCCTACAAGGCACATTAAGGATAGTTTGATCAAGAGGCTAGACATGAACAATATCCTTAGGTTTGAAGGGGGATATAACTCAGATCTACAAAACCATATTTAAGATTTCCATGTTGCATGTGCCTTGCAAAATATAGAAAACAATTGGCAAAATATTAAGTTATTCCTTAGGACACTCATTAAAGAAGTAGAAAGTTGGTATCAATCCTTAGAATTGGAATCCATTAGATGGCAAAGTACAATGCTTGAACTATTCAATGACAAATATTATACATAGTCTCAAGCATCCAATTTAAGGAGGTGGATCCAAGGATGAAAATAAGGGACATATGAACCCTTGGATACTTCCATGGGCCGATACTATTCCTTATTGCATAGATTTCCTAGCCATGGTTATTCTCAACTAGAACAACTTCGCTACATCATAGATGGGTTCCGATTAGAAACAAGGAAAAGTCTTGGCATCTATGCCAAAGGGAAATTGTTAGAATTAAGAGCCCATCAACTTCAATGGTTGATTGAGCAAGTAGCAAAAGAAGAAGGAGAGTTAAGAAAATGTGAAAGTGTAGAAGAATACAATCACGATTCTTCTATTCACAACATGGAGGTTTGATTTTGTGACAGTGAGGAGGAATCATCACTTGATGAGGTGGTGAATTGGAAGAAGTTGTTGATTAAAAAATGCACCTCTAAAATTTTGGCTAAGGTAAATCAATTATGGGACTCTATGGATAGCCAATTTCAAGTTATCTTCAAAATTGCTAAAGAGTCCAAAGAACAAGGTAGTGATCATGATCACAGGAGACTCAAGTTAAACGTGCTAATCAAAGGGGTAATGAGAAGATTGCTACAATAGAAGAATTTGTAAAAAATGAATTAGATGATGATGGTGGGTGTGACATTTGCTAGTATGAACATCCTAAAGGATGTTGCCCCATCATTTCATACTTACAAGAGTCTAGGATGTATGCTCTAAGTCCATGACTAGCAAGAAGGAAAACACCCTAAAGATTACCTTATCCTAAAGGAAATCCTAGGTAGTTCCATTAGTAATAATAGTATTATCCAAGTGGAACTCCACCACAACCATACAAGCAGTATTAATAGTGGCAACAACCACAGTCATGAATGCTACCACCACCAAGGTAACAATACCCTTACAGAAAACCTGATTCATGTGAGTATTACATTCAACAACCTCTATCTCCATGTGACTCTTCCAGTCACATTTCTAATTTCCAACATCACTACTACCCTATCGAATATTATCAAACTCATTCTCCATATTGAAGAAGGGATACCACTTTTTATCCTTATCCTCCTTCTATTCTTGCATCTACTCTTCCATCCTCAACACAGCTATTTCTTGCTCCATCTATGCAGTTTGAACTTCCAGCCCAACTATAGTAACACAATGGTACTAGAGCCATTAATCTACAACTAGTTCATCAACTGAATGGTTTGGACAATAGAACACAAAAAAGACCTTTTTTCTGATCCAATAGTCCACCTAAGCCCTCACATACATATGTGATTAGCAACCATGATTCTCCATCTTTCTCTGTATCTAATTCCTTTGAGTCCCCTTCAAACCAAATACCACCTAGGATCCAAACTATTATTCTTACTCATGCCATATCTGAATGGATCCATGTTGGGAACCTTTCTAGGAAATTAGTTGATCCTAGGAGTCCTTTTATTTATTTGTAGATTTCTGGGAATGAATCATGTAAAGCTCTTCTTGATTTAGGTTCTAGTGTGAATTTGATTTCTCATGAGATGTATACTACTTGGAACCTACCACCCCTTAATAAGAGTAATATCTGATTAGAATTGGCAGACCAGTCCATTACTATTCCATTGGGACTAGTGGAAGACATTGTGATGACTGTTTGTGTGTGGCCTTATCTTGCTGATTTCCTAGTAATCAAGGTTGAGAACTATAAAGGGGATTTCCCAATAATCATGGAAAGGACATAGCTAAGCACTGTTGATGCTTCAGATCTCCTCATTTCAACTTAGCCATGGGGGATGGCCATCCATGCTACTCATATAAGTAGCTCCTAAGTTTTTCTTATTTTTTTTTACACATTTTTGTTTTACACCTTGTTATTTTTACAAATTTTTGTTTTACATAGTCTTTATGTTACACCTTTTTGTTTTTACATTATTAATTTTTTTAAAAAATTTGTTTTACAACATCGTAAATATGTTTTATTTTCTTATATATTTTATAATTTCTTGTATATTTTCCTTTATTTGAATGTGATTTTCTTATTGTGTTTTAATAATAACATGTTTTATTGCCAATTGGGTATATTGTGATTTGTTTGATGTGGGCATGTGCTATCCAATCATTTGATTGTTGGTCTCTAAATTCTAGCTTTGAATTTTGTTATTGATAACTAGGACATGGTTTCCTTTTCATGATACAAGCAATAAGCCCTTAACATCCACCCATCACAAACTCTATGGGTTTCCTTATTTTGGAAATATGAGATCCCTTTTTCATTAATAAAACTCTAATAAATTTTTGAGCTTGGTAGTTTTTGGATTTGGAAAGGATTCAAAGGTTTGAATATTGTGTGACTTCAAGGGGACTCAGTACTCTTTGTGATTTTCTACTTACTTGGATGCCTGTGTGTTTTCATGGATTTCTTACCATTCCATGTTGACCAATAATAAGAAGTTGAATAAGTCTTTTCATGGTGTGGTTCCCATTTAGAAAAAAAAAGAATGAAAATGATTGGAATTCAAAGCACATTCCTTAGATAAAATAAATGGGCTACAAGCACTAGTTATGGGACTAGAAAGACATGTTATCCATGCTTTAAGGTCCCCACTAAATAAGGCCCTTTTTCAATTCCTACTTCTCTTTTCTTCTTCAATAAGGGATGATGGTTGTTCTATGTGAGCACTTTTGTGTCTCAAGGGGGTTGACTGGTCTTAGAGTGATGATGCGAAGTCACTAAATGTGGTTGGTTTTGGTTTGGACTAAGGATGGATTTTATCAGGTCATTTAACCATAAAAGCTCATAAGGGACTTCATGTGACCTTAATCAAGAACCTCATTCCACACTCTCTCTCATCCATCTATGCTTTCCATCTCTCACCTCACTGCCTGTTTCATGTTCTTGTTTGATATTTTGGTTCGATGTGTTGAAATTCTTGGATAGTTTCTTTCAGGTTTTTGTACTTAACTTTTTGCAACCATTAATCATACATGGGGTCCAAAAACTCCTTGGTTTGAAGTTATGCAAAGGTAGTAAAGGGACTATGCTTGCTTTGGGGAGGATCCACTTGCATACCTTTTGGTTGGATTAGTTAAGTTCTTTATCCTTAGACATCCTCACAATCAAATCCTTTTGCGTGTTCTATCAAGGACATCCAATTGTGTGCATCTTCATAACATTTTTTAATGAAATCCTCTTTTTATTATTATGAATTCTTAACCCCTCTTCAAGCATTTGATCGTGTTTGAAGTTTTTAGAATTTAATAGATTGCTTATCCATTCCATCCTATTTTTTAGTCTTCTCGCTAACACTATTAATGATATCAATCCATCATAATCACAACCTAGCCAAGTGTAACCACTAATGAGATATCCTACTTAAAATTTATATGTTACACATTTCACACTAATCCATGATTTTGTTGTGGTTGTAGTGGAAAGTATGGATTGCGAGTGGGACTATCTTCACCAAGGAAGATGTAGCAGCACCATGTGACAATGACCATTTATGATCGTTGGATCTTCTTCCTCACTCTTCAGCTACCATAGAAGTTGAATGTCAATTTTGTCCAGGTTGTTCAATTCTCTTGTTATGAACATCCTATTCTGTAAAAGGTTATAAATCCATACAATTAGGCACTTAGAGTTTGTTTGTTCCATCTGAGTTTATGCATGTTAGTTAATAATCCCATACCTTCCCAATATTTTGTAAAGAAGTTGTTCTTCCTCTTGTTCACTCGAGGATGAGTTTTCATTTAGTCATGAAGGTATGATGAATCACATTTTTTGCATAGCTTTGATATAGGATATATTTGATATTAAAGCCCTGATATCGAGTACACGATATTGAATTCCAAGATGCAATGTCAAATATCCGATATTGTAGGGTATGTGCTAGCCTATAAATATAGTGCTTGGGCACACGATTTTCATATAGTTTTTTGTCAGACCATAGCAAAGCTATTGTAGTTTCTTTTCTTTAGAGTTAGAATATTTTCCAAGGCACCTCTAGCAAGAGCCATTGAGTATATAAATATTTATTTGGGCATTACTATACCTAAGCATGGTAGTATGTGTGGCAATAAAGACAAGCTTTTTGATCAAACCTTGTAGCACCCTGGCTAGCCTAAATATTTTATTCATGCAATTAATGGTTTATGCAATTTTATTTAATATTTCCAAGTAATTAAGCTAAAGTAAGCTAGTTTGATTAAATATAATTAAGTAAGCACATAAGTATGACTCTTGGTAATCTTAGCAATGCTTACTATTTGGTAACCCAACAACGTTATACATGTTTAGGATGTGTACGGAAAGTGGGATTGGATACTTATGTTAGGATAGTTAGTTATTGATTAGCAATTAGATTAGTTAAATTGATTTATGAATTGAGCTTCAACCTGGTATTAATTGTAGACAAATAAAATACAAAATAATAAAAATCATGTGCCTTAATTACACTTAACCATACAATTAAGCTCCACAAGCATAGTTGAGAAGACAACAATTGTTACGATTAGATTTTATGTCTTGGAACTAGTGTACTTAGGAACTTTAGGTCTATTGAATTTGACCAGATCATGCATGAATGTTTGTGATTTGTATAGTTAGGAGTAGGGGTACCTCACTACTCATCACTAAGAAACAAAAACAAAAACTATACAAGTGACACCATAGCATAAGCTACTCAATAGAGTAGAAGAGAGTAGTCAAAATGATCCTCTTAGAAATATTCTTGTCTTGGGTTCTTTCATACTTAATTCTTGATGCATCCCAAGATTTCTTCTCTTTGTCTTGTTTTATTAATGTTCCCACTTCTTTAGCCACCACATTTTTCTTTATAGCATTATTATCCAAATTTGTCTCTTTCACTCCTTGCTTAGCTTGTACTAGCCCATAGTACAATTGTTGTTGATCCAATAAATTACTAAGTTGGGCCAAGAAAAGGCTTTTCATATCATCCCAACTTGAAATACTTTTTCTTAGCAAGTTTGAATACCAAATTTGAGGCATATTGTTTAAATTTGCTACAAGCAATCCACAAGCTTGATCTTGGTATTGAATATTTGTGTGAGTTAAGGCTACTAATAAACCAAATAGAAGAGATGAACTTCTTATTCTTCTACCATGCCTATGACATACACACATGTCAAGCTCTCAATTGGTTCCATGCAAATTGTGCTACTTTTCGAATCAACAAGCTCTACTACTTGTTTCAAACTCAAAAACCCTTTTCTTTCAATCCCTCTTAGTACCAAAAAGAACTATTGGTGTGCTAGGCCTATCGATCTTTTTAATTATGATAAGTTATTAACTCATGAACTTTGGAATAAATGTTCATACCCTCCTTGTAGCACCAAAATAATTTTTGGTGACTATTTGGGACTGCTAATGTTGGGTGGCCTCCAGGTCTCATGACTTTGGAAAGCTACAAGATCAAAGGTTTTCTTCAAATAAGGTTTAGGTGCTTGCTAATCTCTAGCAACACCAAGGCCTGTATACCTTCAAATAGACTCAATAGCTATGAAATGAACTAATCATGTGTATGTGTTTGCTATTGTAAATGTTGAAATGGTTGGGTTATGTATGAAACTATAATTGTCTATCATAAAAAAATTTAGCTATCTTTGTCAAATATTGTGAGTTGTTAGATATTCCTATTTTTTCCAATCACTTAGTCTAGAGAGTCCTTATGGTACATTACTTGTAATAAATAAAATTTTGTAGAAAATTTTGAGCATAATTTTACCAATCTACTCCTAATTTTCCTAGAAAGAAAATTGCACAAGAAAACTAAAAAATCCTCATCCACCACAGCCTACATTGATGTCATTGCAGAGCAAGGTAACCATGGCACAAGCTAGGAGTATAGAGATGGCAGACACCAATGTTGATGATTGATAACCTTCTAGAGCTAAGGTGCCAATGGATATGTTGGAAGACAAGATGAGCCTGAAGGGGTGGGTGATGGGGGCATGGTGAGTGATGGTTCTGTGTAGCCATGAGCACGCATTCCTTCAAGATTTTCACATCACGATGGCCTATATTCAGATAGAGGTTATAGAGTAGGCATAGGTGTGACTATTCTTGGAATTCAATGCTAGATTTCTAATGCAAGTGCAGACGTAAGTGATGGCATTGAATCTAGAGTAGCATGTCCAACTGCTATTTGTAGTTAAGATGTGGGGACATGTGCATCCAATGATTCCAGAGGAATACAATGATAAGGTGGTCATTTCGAGATGTGCATAGTTGGAAAACACTTGCAACATGCATGTTAAGGATGATGGCAAGGCTGGTCACCTAGACAAAGATGGCAACATTGCTCCTTCTACAAGTGAAGGAGATGAGCATGGTAGTTGCACTGAGATTGTTGCAAGCAATGTTGCTAGAAAACATGACATTGAATTTACAAAGTTTTTGATGTTGAGAAGACATTCATTCTTATTCATGTGTTGTGCTCAATATATCACCGAAAATGTTGTTGGAGAATGCCATGGATGGGATACTCTCCAAAAACTTCCTTGGAGGTGGTACCTCCTACTTGGCTAGCCTTAAGTTAGCCAAGAGCTTTGAGTATTTGGCTAAATTCTTAAGCCTACCATTGCTGCTCTACTATGAGCCTCACGACTTCCTTATCTGACTCTACTTGTTTGTCTTTCTATCTTGTTTTTTTGTTTCTTTGTTCATTTTTTCCTCATCCTACGTTTCTTCTTTATTGTTTTGTGTGTCTCCCCTTCAACTTGTTTTTCTTTTTCCTTTCCAAGATTTCTTTTTCTATGGGCTTGGCAATGTATTTTCCAAGCTTAACTATTCTTATACTTAGTAAATAAGACCCTAATTATGCCCTTGGTTGTTTTCCTTAAAAAAAAATTTAATATACTTTATTTTCTTTATTCTTGGTGGTTTGGCTTTCTTTCTTTTTTTGGTTTTGTATGTAGCTTCCAATAGGAGGAAAGGAGGGAGAAGGTAAGGCCGTAGTAGACTAAGGAAGGGAAAGGATAAATCCTTTCCCATAGTTAGATGCAAAGGGGGATCTTTTGATGGCTTAGGCAAGAAGATCTTAAGAATCATTTCTCTAGTTTCATTTTGGAACCAATCTTGGAAGTGCTTTTGGAAGGAGTTTGGTAAGGAGCTATGAATGAATCCAAGAACTAGAGGGTGTAGAATTGTTGGAGAAGGTGTGCTTCTTGGAGGCATGGGCAAACAAGCTTGTACAAGATGCTATCTATTTTGGCTAATCAAATATGGTGCTCAATTTTGAGCTAAGTCCTTTACTAAAACTTGTTGTATGTTATTCTTGCAACTAAGAGCTTTAATCTCTATTGTATAATAAACATTTCAAATATAAAGCCTCTTTTTGTATTTGAAGTATATGAGTTTTTAGTTACTTTAAGCTTTCCTTTATTGAGCTCATTTAATGAAAAACCATTTTATTTTTGCAGTTAAGTTACCAATTTGAACAACTATTTCATTTAAATTGCTTTGTTAAAGTTATTTAAAATTATCAATGTTGTTTTTACCTATTAAAGCATCATGTTGCCCTTTCTAACTGAGACTATTCTTGGGTTTTCGTATTCATACGAGAGGCACCCTAGATAATAGTCTCTTCAAACAAGTTTTTGTAGGTGTTGCTATGTGGCCAAAATTTATGCATCAATAGATACCATGATTCACTAATAAAAAACATTGACTATGCTTGTGTAAAGCATCCTTTTGAGTAGGCATACGATGACTAGAAATTTTTCTAGTTGTAAGATAGTGAAGAAGATCAGCATATTACTTATTGCCATCTTTTGTATTAATAACCCTTACTAATACATTGGGAGATTATGTGATCGGTGTTAAGAAAATATATCAAATGAGCTAATCTTGCATAACAAAAGGATCATAAATGGATTATGAAAGTTGCCAATGCATTGACTAGCATGTTTTTGGAATGTGCAATATGGCTCAATGTATGAGTAGAGAAAGAAAAGTGAATTTCCTTAGGCATATGTAGGTAAGGAACTAAGTGAGGATCCTTGAAATCATAGTCACCATTAACTTGATATATGACAAGTTAAGAGTTACCAAAAATAGTACTACTTTTAACTTGATTTTGCAAAGCTAGTAAGAAACCTTATATTAGAGCTTGACATTCAGCTACATTGTTAGTGAAAGGAAAATTAAGCTTGCAATCCTAATAAATGACTTGTTTGGTGGAAAGGATAAGAATACAAGCTACACTAAATCTAAAGGATGTGTGAATTTCATCAAAATAAAGGACAACATACAAATCCATAGCATTAATGTGTAGGTTGTGAGCAACATCGATTATTTCAAAGGAAGATATGAGATCAACTAGAGCTTAACCTTTGATTAAGTGTTGAGACGAAAAAACAAAACATAACAAAGAAAGTCTTCCAACAATATAGGCAATGGTTGTCTGAAGGATTATTAGCAATGTCTTTAAGGATGATATCTTTATAGATAATAAAGACCTTAGAATTGAGGAGGTAATGTCTTAACTTTTTAAGAGCAAAGAAAAAATTTACATAAGACTTTTCAATGTCTAATATTCTAGTCTCATAGTCTAAAAAAGGATGAGATATGTAGTTCATAGGGAGATCAACTCTATCTTATCATCTTTGAGAAATCATGGAAGATATGGAATGGTTGGATTTGAAAGGGTAAAAGGTAGAAAGGTTTGTTGAATTGTGAAGGGTGAAGAATAGGTATAGTAGTTAAGACTTTTTGATGTAATCAAATACCTTTTAACATTTCTCATTCTAGATGAAAACGGTGGATTTATGAAGTAAATGGGTAAAAGGATGAAGGTGATTAGTGAGATTGGAAAAGAAGTAATGAATGAAGTAAAGACAACATTCTAGAATATGCATATCTCAAATATCTTTAGGAGGTGTGAGATATAATTTAAATTTAATTTTGTTAGGGTCAATAGCTATATCATCTTGAGAGACAAGGTAATACAATATCTTGCTTGTGATAATTCCAAAAAATGCAATGAGTTAGAACTTGGTCTAGGTTAGAAGCATGATCAGTTGCTAAGGTGGATTTGATGGTCAAATCATCAACATAATCATTAACTACTTTGAACATCATGTCACTGAAGATAAATTTCATAGATTATTAATAAGTAGCTCTAGAATTCTTGAGATCAAAGGGCATTTTAGTATAGAAAAATATTCTTCAATGTGTCATGAATGTGATACATTGTTGGTTCTCTAGATTTATCTAGATTTGGTTAAAACTAGAAATCATTCATAAAGGATATAAGAGCATGGCTAGCTATAGAATCAATTAGCTTATCAATATTAGTCAAAGGAAAATCATCTTTGAGAGTAACCTTATTAAGGTCTCAAAAGTTAATACATATGCAAATGTGATCGTTCTTTTTGGGAACTACAACCATGTTAGAAATCCAATCAAAATAGTCAATAAGATGGATAAATCCAACATTGAAGCATTTAGTTATTTCTTCATTTATAGAAAGAACTATAGTAGGAAAAATCTTCCTAACTTTTTCTTAACAGGTTTGGAACCTTCTTCCAAGATGATGTTATGTTGAATAAGCATTGGATCTAGATCGAGCATATCATTATATACCCAAGCAAAATCCATTGAATGCTTTTGCAAGATATCCAAGATGGACTCCTGAAGGTGTGAAGAGAGAAGAACACTAAGCTAAAGGGTCCTTTCCTCATCTTTACAACTTAGTACCATGATGTCAATTAGTTAATCATTGCCTGAAAGAGGTTCTCAAACCAGGAAAAAGGGGTTTGACTAAGGTAAAAGTTCATCCTTAATAATATTCAAAGAGGATATGAGAGAAGTTGGATTTAACATTAAGTCAAGAAAAGATGAATTTAGAGTTCTATGTACTTAGTTTTTTAGGTGATTTAAGATCATAGGTTGAAGTAGAGACTCTGAGTAGGTAACAATATTTCAAAAGTTAGATTTTCCATCTTAGAGAAAATGTTAAAAATGTCAAAAATGATTAGACATTAAAAGTCCTAGAGTGTGCATCATCTATAAAAGAACAAAAAAATAACATATAAAATATCATCGATATTACTCTCTTGGAGATATAACTAGACAACATTATAATAGACCATGGAAGTTTTGTCCACACCTTTCCTTGTTGTCTTATATGATGTTGCCAAGTCAACAAAAATCATTAATAAAACTACACTTACAATATTATCTTCTATAATTCTATGATTTTCCATTGTTGTCACTATCATAAAATGAATCAATTCCTAATTTATTTTTAGAAATATAAACAAACACCCCTAGAATAATATTATTTCTTTTCAAATGGATTAAATCATCTGCATTCACTATATTTTACGTCATACTCAAGAAAGATACATTTTATTCTTCTGTCATATGGTTTGGATAGAAGAGCATTCAATAATTTAATATAATGAATGTAAACAAACACTTTCAAGTGTAAAACATTAGGCATCTTTACCTACAAATGTTTGTAACATGTATTATCAATGTTGGAAGAAATGATGAGTCTACATGTTTAAGAGATAACTGACCATATCAATGACATCATTCCAATATGAGTTTGGAATTGATGCATTCTTGAGGCATCTAGACATCTTTCATATGACACCAACTTGTGCAAGTCAAGTGTTTGAAGTTTTATTAATCTCAAGGGTTTCTTGTGAAGATATTCTAATACAAAATTTTTTGGCGAGGAATGATCTCAAGATGAAAAATATTAATGTCTCTTAAACTATAGAAACTGTGATGGATTTTGAGGCTTTTAATTTTATTTTACCTGATGATTTATATAAATCTCTATCAAAAAATCTCACTTCTTAATATATCTTTTTACAAATTATTGGATTTATTTTCCTAAACAAGGGTTTCACATTGATGGTTCAAACTATCCTTGAACATTATGAAATTACTATTTTGCATGTAGATTATTTTTTTGAATTATCATTTCTTCCATATCTAAAGCTACTAGGAAACTCTTAATATTTAAAGAAAATTTCTCTTTAGAAAAGAAGAATTTATTAAGAGGGACTAGCAATAAAAGTATTGATACAAAAGTATTTCGCTTAGTGTAATGCACAATAATAATACTAATAATAATAAAAGACAATTGTAGATACTAATTTCAATTCAAAAACTAAAGATTTCTTCTTCTCGCTATACTTTTACTACTATTCTAAATGTTTTCTCATTAGAAAATACTTTTTCACTTATTAATGATATGGATTGTAAGACAAATATTAAGTTTGAAAAATCAAATTTATGGATCACTTCTTCCACATCTCAATGTTAGTTTCTAAATGTTTTCTCATTAAATAATTCTTTTTTACTTATTAGTAACATGGATTGTAAGAGAAATATTGGGTTTAAAAAATCAAATACAGGGGTCTCCTCTCCCACATCTTAATGTTAGTTTTATCATTGATGAGCAGTGAGTACCCCTACGCTCAATCATACGAATCACTAAGCATTCATGCATGAGCCGGTCAAATTCCATGGACTCTATGTCTTCCAATACATTAGCCTCTAGGAAGTGAACTTGTCCTAACAGTCATTCATTGTCTTCCTGATTACACTTATGACATACAAATGTATGGTTAAGTGTAATCAAGGTATATGATTTTTATTATTTTATGTTTTATGTTTATGGTGCCTTAAAATAGAGAAATGAAGTAATTTATTAGCTAATTCAATCTAACAAATTAATTAATCTCTAACTAATCCTAACGAAAGTATCCAATCCCACTTTCCATATACATCTTGAATGCATACAACACTACTAGGCTACTAAGTATTAACTGTTGCTGAGATTACCAAGTGTTGTATGTTATGCTCGAAGCGGTCATACTTATGTGTTTAATCTATTTAGCTTAATTAATAAATTAATTAATTACAGTCTAGTTTATCTTAATTAATTTTCATAATCAATGAAAATAGTAAATGCAGACATAAATCATTAATCTATTTCAAGTATTGTAGGGTTTGATCAAAATGCTTGTTTTTATTGCCATTTACACTCGTGTGCTTAGGTACATCAATGCTCGAATAAAGATCCATACACTTTTTGACTCCTACTATGGGCACTTAGAGAAACATTTTAACTCTTAAATGATAAAACTATAAGAGCTTTGCTACAACTATGATAAGACCTCCAATGAACACAACTAGTGAGCGCATATTTACAAACTTTATAGGAGTTATGTCAACAGGGCCCCATAAATGTAGCAAACACTATGTTGACATGACCCCATCAATAGGCAACACCATGTAGAGAGGGCCATGTTAACAGGGACCCATTGATGAGGCTATGTCAACAGGGGTCTATCGACATGACGCTTTGATGCTTATCATATCCCCATAACTGAATGAAAACTCATCCTTAAGTTCCTTTACAAAATTAGGAAGGTATGGGATTATTAATTGACTCTTAACATAACAAACTGACATAACACAACTAAGTGCCCAAGTGTATAAATCAACATCATTACAAAATTGATGGTGTTTATGACACAAAATTGACCATGACATGACTACTCAAAATTGGACAGCACATCCTTTGATAGCATGAAGGTGGTTGAGAAAATCAAATAGCCCTAGGTAGTAGAGGCTCCTGAGGTTCTAAAGAAAATTTTTCAGCTTTGGGCCCATGCAATGGCTCAAGTAGCTATGGTTGTCCTACTACGGTTGTAACCTATAGTGGAAGGCGAAAGGCATCCAATAATGCCTTCATCTTCTTTTCCTTGCTTCGAGGATCATTCACAATCTATGTGGCATCGTCAATGTGGGTTGAAATGGGGATATCCCATGAATAGTGCATTACTGGGAATAGCTCCTTGATGTTGACAAACTAGGCAGTGAATTGTTTATGTTCAACATTAAATGCCTTCACTGGGTTTTGTAGTTCCTGGTAGTCATTCATTCCTTTGGCTAGGTTCTTGACAGTAGATCTTTGATTAGTGTATTTTCCCTTGAGAACCTTGATTTTAGTGTTTTCCACTACAAGTTTTTGCTTGATCTCCTTGTGGTGCTTGAACTCAGCCTCATACAACAAGTACAAGCTCATCACTTGCTTTTCTAGTTCTGACCGCGATTGTCTAGTAGTTAACATAGCCATGTTTGCATACCAAAGATTGGCCAACTTCACATATTCTGTCATTTTCTCTATCTAAAACTTCTTTAAGTGAATTTCTACTTTATTATACTGATCAATCCCATCAATAATGGGTTGGCACAATTCGCATCCATGTTGGAGTTATTGGAGGATCTCGTTCACCTTTGCCTTCACCACTTGAATATGTTTCTCATTTACTTCTTTTTGTAAGTCAACCTGGTCTCTGAAGTGATCCTTGATTCTCTTGAATTTAAGATCCTTTGATTTCCAATAGGCTACCTCTATTGTAGTCTTTTGGCGAAGGGTGCAAACATCATCCATAGAGAGGTTTCTATTCTCAACTGCCAATCTTCTTAACTTTGTATTTTCTCTAGTTAGTTGCTCTTATTGTTGATGGATAAAATCAAGTAATTGTTGTTTATGCACATCAACGTTTCATAGGTGATGGTTTTCTATGATCAGTTGCACATTCTCCTAGTGGGTTAGATCCAAGGCCTTTTCAATCTTGTGCTAGGTGATGTCTGCCAAGGATTAGTAGAACACCACCATCTCCATCACATCCTCAACCCCTTTCAACTTCATGTGAAGCTATTCAAGAGCTTCATCTCTCATCAATGCTAGGTTGAGATATGCAAGGTTGGTAACCTAGGCTCTCAACTTAGCAACTTCAATAGACAAGAGTTAATTTAGCTTCTTAGATATTTCTTATTTTCCTTTCAAACTAATGTTCTTTCCCCTTACCTCTAATAGCTCTAATTGGATTTTAATAATACTATCTAAAAGATCAAAGACATTTGAAAGTAGTTTCCTGGTTCCCACTTGTCAATCCAGCTATTGTTCATGCTATGCTATGCTTAATCTACTACTTATGATCCTTGTAGACATCTGCACATCTTTAAGTGTAGTGATGTCTAGTACATATGTTGTAGGTGCATTAAGTATCTTGAAAATTCTATCAACAACCACATTTGTTGCTATTTCTTGTCCTTGGTATTGCATCACCAGTATTGTTGCCCCCTTTTCTTCCTCCAAGTGCAATGAAAAGGTTGCAATATTCCTAGAAATATTTAGGAGTGTTTTCTATTCTGAAAGAGATACTATTACCTCTCTAGCACTAAGATTCAACCTCATGGATAACTACATTCATTGGGTAGAGAAAATGGATCAACCACCTTCCATTAAGCTGACTATTTGGAATGCCTCATTTATGTAACTCATCATTGTCCAATACACAGATGGGTCTCCATCACTCATGCCTACTTGTTACTCTTGCTCACTCAAGAGCCATTCTTGATACTTGTGCAATCTTTGGGATGTTGGAGTGACATTTGACATAATGTTTTGAGTGGTAGGTGGAGGTGGTGGCTCTTACTCCTCTTCTTGAATGGCTATTATAGGTGTTTTGTCCTTCATCATCTCCACCCAATTAGTAGTCAAAGTCAATCAAACAACATCAGTTGTATAAGAAACTATTTTTTCCCTTTGACATGGTTTTCTGATGAGGCATGGAAAGGGGAGTGCCTTCCTTCCACATTCATTTTCTTTAAATCACTTCTTTATCTCCAAATAGATCAGTTGTGGAAAGTTGAAGGGGAATCTCCCACTAAGAGCTTACCTTGGGCAACTACACGGTCAAAGAATGAAGTGATCTAGATCAATAGTAAGGAAGTTATGGACTCTAAAAATTAAAAAAAAAAAAACTCCCTTGGCATTTGTGAGAAAATGTGAAAATGTGCATACTTATAGTATTTTTATGCTACATCGATAGGGATGCATATATGGGGCCTTGTATACACATGGGATCCATCAACGAGGTCCCATTTATAGGGTTTGTAAAAAAAATTTCAATTTTGAATATTTCAAAAAATACAAGGAATTTTTAAATGAATGTGGGGTCCATGGAGTCCTAGAAAAGCCAAGAATATGATAAAATCATTGAAGAAGGTCTTTGAAAGTTCAAAAATTCAAAAATTTGATGGAGAATGTGTGAAGTAAAGAAAATATGTAAAGGAGCACATGGTCAAATGCAGAAGATGGTTGTATGAAAGATTCTGTAGAAATGCCTAAAGGTAAGATTATTAACAAATCAAACCAAGAGATATGTAAGTGGGCCCTCCCCATAGTAGGCACATGCCTTGTTTGTTCTTGGATAACCTCAACTTAAGGAGTCCATGGGTCCCATAGGTGATTAATGGTTGATGAAAGTTAAGGACCAAAACTCAAAATATTTTACCAAAGAATTCAAGTACATCAAACAAAGACATTGAACAAGAACACGGACATCAACAATGAGGTGAGTTATGAGCAACATGGAAAAATGATGGAGAATGGGAAATGAATTTCTAAATTGAGGTCATAACAAGTCCCTTTTGGATTTGTGCTTAAATGACCTAAGAAGATCCATCCTTAGTTTAGACTAAAACCAACCACTTTTCGTGACCTCACATCACCACTCCAAGACCGATCCATCCCCTCAAGACACAAGGATACTCTCACAAAATAACCAATATTACTTAAAGAGAAGAAAAGAGAATCAGAGAGTGAGAGATATCCTTAGTTAGAGGAGACCTTCAGGCATGGGTAACATGTCTTTCTAGTCCCATAACTAGTGCTTGTAGCCCATTTATGTGTCTAAGGGATGTACTCTAAATTCCATCATGTGTTTTTTCTTTTTATCTTGTTTTATTTTCTTTTTGGATGGGAATCACACCATGCAAAGACTTATTAAACTTCCTATTATTGGTCAACACAAAATGGTAAGAAGTCCATGAAAGCACTCATGCACCCAAGTAAGTAAAAGAGTACAAAATTTATTGAGTTTTCTTGAAGTCACCCTATGTAAACCTTTGAATCCTTCCCTCTAGAAACTACCAAGGTCATAAATTTATTAAAATTTTATTTGATGAAAGGGACCTCATACTTCCAAAATAAGGAAAATCATAGAGTTCATGGATGGATGGATGTCATGGACTCATTTTCTCTTCCATGAAAAACAAACCATGTCTTAGTCATTGGTACAAAAATTCAAAAATAGAAATCAGACATCAGCAAATAAAACATTAAGAACAAACCACCATTAGCAATAGCTACAACACCATTGTGTCATGTTGGCACAAAGCATTTTTATTAACAAAAATTATAAAACCACACTAAAATAAAGTAAATATATAAGAAGTGTAAATATTCAAGAAAAATTTAAATGTACTAACGATGGTGTAAAAAATTGATGTAAAATAGGAAAAATTTTAAAAATCAAAAGGTGTAAAATAAATAATTTGCAAAGGTAAAAATGTGTAAAATAAAAAATAAAAAAACTAAGGGGCCACATATATGATTAATACGGATGGCCATCTCCCCCATGATTGAGTTAGAAAAAGGAGATTTGAAAAAATAAGTGTCATTATCCATCCATTGAGGTATTTATTGCACTAGCTTGCTTAGGCTCATGAAAAGACTTTATTTGTTGGATGTTGACCAACTACTTCTTGTTTGGGATTTTAGGTTTGTATATGATCATGGCCCTAGAATAAAAGGTTTCATAAATTATATAAGGCCCCTCCCACAATGTTTGAAATTTGGTTCATTGAGGTATGTGTCTGGGATTCCAATAGAGAACCTTATCTCCTAGTTGAAATTTTTCTTTCCATATTCTAAAGTCATGTCGTTGTTTGTTGAATGCCTTGTGCACTTCATTTAAGGATAGGACCATTAATCAATTTTCATCTAGCACATTTAAGTAGATTAATTTCTCTCTTTGTTCCAAACTTAGGTTAAGATCTAGGTCATAGGTCATTGAGAGTGTACAGAGCTCGAATTGAATTAGGAGCATTGGAAGTTTTCTGTACATCAACTCATAGGGAGAGTAGCCAATAGAGAGTTTCCATGTTGAGTGGTAGGTCTAAAGAAAATCATTGAGTTTTGTGCTCTAGCCTCTCCTATATTTGCTAATATTTTTTATTAGAATCTCTGTGATCTCCCTATTAGTTACTTCTACTTAACCATTGGCTTGGGGGTGATAGGGTGTTGTTAATTTATGTTTAACCCCTAAGCATTGCATGAGTTTTTGAAAAGTAGCACCTATAAAATGAAATTCATTATTAGAAATCAATGCATGTGGCACCCCAAAGTTATTCATAACATTTTGTTATACAAATTGAGCAAAAGTGGATGATGTACAGTTGGTGATGCCTACTACTTATATCCATTTGGTATAGTAGTCAATGATGATGATTATATATGCCTTCCCATTGGACATGGGTGTGATGGGACCCATGAAATCTATGTCCCATATGTCAAATAGTTTTAGTGGTTGAATCCACTATTGAAAACCCTTCATATGTGTGGTCATCTCCCCATCTCATTGATAGCACTCATAGGATTAGACAAATTGGTGGACATTCTTGAATATTATGAACCAATAATATCCTACCATTAGGATTTTTATGGCCATGTATCTCCTAGCATAGTGGTCCCCACAAGGATCTTCATGAGCATCTTGGAGAATGCACAATTGATCCACATCAAGTACACATCGATGAACCATGCCATCAATGCATACCTTATAAAGGTGTTTGTTGATTTCCATGAAGTTCTTAGCTCAATGAAGAAATTTTTGTATCTTCCTATAGTCTAGATTTTGTGGTATCTCTTGATTAAGAAGATAAGTGAGGATGCTATTATACTATTTTACTTCTATGGGCATTTTCTCATTTATTGAACTAGCAAAGAGAAGTTCATCAAGAAATAAATTAGATAGTGGCCTTTCCTTCTCTTTGTTGTCCCATCATAAGCGAGACAAGTGGTGAGCAAGCACATTCTTAGTTTCCTTTTGATCTACCATTGTAAGATCAAATTCCTGTAAGATCACCAGCCACCATATAATATGAGAGCTCACCGTTAGTTCATTCATGAGGAAGTGGATGACACTATGGTTTGTGTGTACAAACACTTTATATCCAAGCACATGGTACCTGATCTTCTCTAGATAAAACACCATTGCCATTAGTTCTTTCTTTGTGGTGATGTAATTTAACTATGCATCCACAATGCTTTGACTTATACAGTGGTTGTAATATGAACATTTCTTATTGTCCAACTATGTAAGCATAGATCCCAAGATGTAGTTAGATGGATTTTTCATGATATGGTCTAGATCAATTAGGTGCTCATAGAAGTAGAGTCTCTACGAGCTTCTACTTGAGGCTATGGAACATATTTTCGCATTCCTTGGTCCAAATGAAAGGAGCATCTTTCCTTGTTAGCTCGACCAACAATTTTGCAATCTTATAAAATTTCTCTATAAATCATTAGTAGTAGCAAGTGTGTCCAAGGAATAACCAAACATCTTTGACAGTTTCTAGCTGATAGGTGATTCCTTGGATGACCCTTATCTTTTTGGGATCTACCTTGATCCCTTCCTATGAAATTCTATGTCCCAATACAATGCCTTCTTAGATCATGAGATGGCTCTTTTGCCAATTAAGCTACAAATTTATTTCCACACATCTTTTTAGTACTTACTCAAAGTCATCCAAGGCTTGCTCCAATGTAGTGCCATAAGTGAAGAAGTCATCTGTAAAGATTTCCACTCTACTACGTATTTTCTACTAAAAGACACCAAACATTGGAAAGTGGTAGGAGAATTACATAGATCAAAAGGCATTTTAAGATATGCAAAGGTCCCCAAGGGACTTGTGAATGTTGTTTTGGCCTGATCCACTAGTGTGATCTAGATTTGGTTATAGCCACTATAACCATTCAGAAAACTATAATAGTAATGCCCAGATATGGTGTCCAACACCTGATCAACAATAACAATAGAAAATGATCTTTGAATGTTGCCATGTCTAATAGCCTGAAATCTATACAAACCCACCATTTTCCATCCCTCTTTGGCACTATCATAAGTGGGTTGACCCACTCACTATCTGCAATGGTGTAGATGAATCCTTAAGGAGTTTCTCAATCTTCTCTTTGATGATTTGCTTCAATTTCTTCTTCAACTGCCATTATAGTTACCTCCTTGGATTCATGGATAGATACATGTAAATGCAATGTTGGCATATCCATAGATCAATTCTAGTGAGTTTAGGATATGACCAAGAAAATATTGTTGGCCATCTATTGACCACTTCTTATAGTTGTTCTTTCTAGTTAGGATCAAGTTTGGCATTAAGTATTTTTCCATTTTTAAAGAACATATATTCTAGGATAGTAGGTATATTTTTCAACTTAAGGGGCTCTTATTTTAAATTCTTAGGGATCTCCAACTCTCCCCAATTGATATAATCATTTTCATTATCAAAGAGTTGGTAATGAACTTACTCTAGTTCATCCATGCCTATGACATAAGTGCCTGTCAAGCTCTCAGTAGGTCCCATGCACATTGTGTTGTTATTAGAATCAATAGTTATCCACTAGGTGCCCTCTTGTTTTGTGGCTACTATGTACAGACACCTTTAAATATGTACTTCATGTGCACATTTCTTACATGCAAAAATAGATTCTCATTTCACTGACCAAAGTTTCTACATGCAATTACACCGTGTATCATTGTACACGATGCATGGAACTTGTTTCTTCTCAATCTTTCCAAATGCATTTTCCTTAGATATCTCCAAGGAAATATCTTTGATGCCCACTTTTTTCATCAATAATGCTTAGCCAAGTCCTTCCCATAATGATTGGGAAGTTCCCCTTAAAATTCTCAACCTTGATTACTATGAAATCGACACGATAAGACCACCCATACATAGTGGTCACAATGTCTTCTACCAGCCCCAATTAAATAGTAATGGATTGGTCTACTAATTCCAATTTGATATTGCTCTTCTTAAGAGGTAGTAAGTTCCAAGCAGTATACATCTCATGAGAAATCAAGTTCACATCAAAACCTGAATTTAGAAGAGCTTTACACAGTTCATTCGTAGCAATATGTAAATAGATAAGAAGACTTCTAGGATCAGCTAATTTCCTAGGAAGGTTGCCAACCCAAATCTAATCAGATACAACATGAGTGAGCATAACAGTATGGATTTTGGATAGCATTTGGTTTAAAGGGACTTGAAAAAATGGTTTGTAGAGGATGAGGTAGGAGTAGGGTGACCAACCACCTGAGTCTGTGAGGGCTTAGTAGGGCTATTGGTTTTGAAGAATGGTATTTTATGAGCATAAGGTTTTGAACCCTCGATTGATGAACCGATTGTAGATTGATGACCTTGCTAGCATTGTGTTACTATGGCTGGGCTAGAAGTTCACCCTGCATGGATGGAGTAGGTGGTATCTGCATTGAGGGTAGAGGAACTCATGTAGTAACAAGAGGAGGATAAGGATAAAATGTGGTATCCCTCTTGGAATGTGAAAAATAAGCTCTATAATATTTGGGAGGGTAGTAGTAATGCTAGAAAGGAGAAACATGACTAGAAGAGTCACGTGGAGATAGGGGTTGTTGAATGTAATACCCATATGGATTTGGTTTCTTGTAAGAATATTTCTACCTTGGTGGTGGCATCCCCCATGACTATGGTTGGTGCCACTATTGATATTGCTTGTATGATTGGAATAGAGTTCCACTTGGATAATATTGTTTTTGCTAATGGAACTGCCTAAGACTACCTTGAGGATAAGGTAATCTTTTGGGTGTTTTTCTTTTTGCTAGTCATAGATTCAAAGCATAGACTCCTAACTCTTGTAAGTGCAACATGACAAGGCAACATCCCTTAGGATGTTCATATTGGTAGATGTCACACCCATCATCATCATCTAATTCAGTTTTTGCAATAATTTCTACTATAGTTATCTTGCCCTTATCCTTTTGGTAGACATGTTTAGCTTATTTCTACCTCCTACGATCGCAATCACTACTCTATTCTCTTGATTCTTCGGTGATTTTTAGAGCAGTTTGGAATTTTTCATTGAATGAATCCCACATTTTATCTACCAAAATTTCAAATATATATTTTTGAATCAGCAAGACCTTTCCATTCACCACCTCATCAATTGGTGACTCTTCCTCATTGTCATAAAATTGGACCTCCCTCTTTTTGATGAAAGGGTTCCTATTGTATTCTTTAGTACTTTCCCATTTCTTTAACTCTCCTTCCTCTTTTGCTACTTGCTCAATTAGTGTTTAAATTTTATGGGCTCTAATTTATGATAGTCTCCCTTGGTCATAAACCCAAGAGTACTTCTCATTTCCAATCTAAGTCTATCTATGATATGACGAAGTTGTTCTTGCTAAGAATAATCATTTCCAGGGCATTGGTGTATGAGAGAATAGTATCTATCCATGGTAGCATCCAAGGGTTCATGGTTTCCTTGATTTGATCTTTGGATATGCCTTCTCACATTAGATACTCTAGATTATGTTTGATACTTATCATTAAATAATTCTAGCATTTTGCTCCACTTGCAAATGGATTCTTGCTCCAAGGATCGGTACTAGCTTTCTGCTTCCTTGATGAGTATCTTGGGAAATAGCTTTAATTTTTTCCAATCATTTTTAATATTTTGTAAGGCATAAGCATCAAGAAAAGCCTAAAGATGTATTTGTGGATCAAAGTTATATGCCCCCATAAATTTTGAAATATTGTTCATACCAAGTCGTCTAATTTGACTATCTTTCACATACCTAGTTGAAATTTTTATGGACTTTGTAATATTTAACATGCTTTGACTTACTAGCAAAGGCTCATCATTATCTTTATTTCGATGATGTTGATGATGTTCTCTACTACCCCTTCGTTCATGATGGGCTCAACAATCATCATTGTTGTCTTGTTGTTCCCCTTCATTACGATTATTCCTTTTGTGGCATTTTTCAAAACCAGAAGAGGAAGAAAAAGATGTAGATGAAGAGGACAAAGATGGAGGAGGATTGCTACAATCATGGTGTTTGCCAACTCCTCTACAGTTTTCATGACTATGTTTTTTAGTTTTCTTATCATCTTGATACTTGTTTGAGCCCTTACCTTGACTTCCATTTTACCTAAACCTAGATTGTTTATAGTGGATTGGAGATTTAGGGTTGCATTCCCATCACCAATAAAAAGGGATGAAGAATCATCATGTTGAGAACCCTAAGAGGAAGGATCCTCATTGTCATTTTGGTTAAGCAAGAACAACGTATTGGTGAATCATTTCCCCTTCATAAACTCATGGTGCTTCTCCTAGTGTTGATCTCTCCTGCACTGTGTTTTAGTGGGATGGTAGTCTTGGTAGACATAATCATGCACAACGTACTCCTCTTGAAGATCCTAGATGCCCAACCTCCTAAGAGTTTGAAGCAACATCTCAAGAAAAGATCAATCAAGAGGCATTACAATTTTTCCTTCCATATGTCACCATCATAGTTGTTCATCCTAATGCAGGATACAGTGAAGTTAGACATATACTCATTTAGATGAGTATACACCACCTTTCATTCTTAAAGGATTGGTGGTTTATTATTATAGCGCCTATGAGAGAAAGACATTTTCAAATAAAAATAAAATATGAGTGTGCTTCTATGATTATATTTATCGTGAGAATGATTTTTACCTTAGGATTCATCCAATAATGTTAATGATGTTCACTAAACCTAGATAGCTCACATTTCAAACAAAAAAAGTCACTCACAATAGTGTCAATGATGAGTGGCAAGTACCCCTACGCTCAACCATACAAATCACTAAGCGTTCATGCATGATCTAGTCAAATTCTATGGACTCTATGTCTTTTGGTACACTAGACTCTCCAAAGTGAACTTTCCTGAACAGTCAATTCATTGTCTTCCCAATTACACTTGTGTTATACAAATGTATGGTTAAGTGTAATCGAGGCATATGATTTTTATTATTTTATGTTTTATGTTCTTGGTGCTTTAAAATATAGAAATGAAGTAATTTATTAGCTAATTTAATCTAACTAATTAATTAATCTTTTACTAATCCTTGCATAAGTATCCAGTTTCACTTTCTATACACATCTTGAACACATGCAACACTGCTAGGCTACTAAGTGTTAAGTGCTTTTAGGATAACCAAGTGTTGTATGTTATGCTCAAAGTGATTGTACTTAGGTGTTTAATTTATTTAGCTTAATTACTTAATTAATCAAATTGAAGTCTAGTTTAGCTTAATTAATTTCATAATAAATGAAGACAGTAAATGCAGAAATAAATCATTAATCTATTCCAAGTGCTACAAGGTTTGATCAAAAGGCTCATCTTTTCTATTGTTCACACTAGTGTGCTTGATACATCAGTGCTCGAATAAAGATCCATACACTTTCTAACTCTTATTGTAGACACTCAAAGAAATATTCTAACTCTCAAATGATAAAACTACAAGAGCTCTACTACAACTATGATAAGACCTCCCATAAACACAATTGGTGAGCATGTATTTATAAACTTTATTGAGGATCTATGTCAATGGGACCCCATAAACACAATAAATTCTATGTTGATGCAACCTTGTTGATGAGGTAACACCACATAGACAAGGACACATCAATGGGGACTTTTCGATGAGGCCATGTCAATGGGGGCCCATTGAAGCGACACTTTGATGCTTCATCAATCATTAATGTTTATGACATTTTTGATAAGTTATGAGCAAAGAATGTTAGAAAGTATTTTTCAAACTAGCATTTATCTCTAGATTTTATTTTCCTACAAAATAGTAACATTTTAGTACATAATATTAATTTTTTTCATAAATTCATTTTAAAGAACTAAATTAGTTTTTTCCCCTCATGAAATCAATAAAGGTAGGGTTTCTATTCCAATTGATAGACTACAAGAGTTTTGAATTTTGGAATTGATAATCTAGGGAGAGTAATTTGAATTATTTATGATAGTGAAAAATAGACTTTGGACTTTATAATATTTATGCTCCTAATAATTTCAAATATCAATGAGAGTTTTAGAATATCTTCAATTTCTAATTAAAGTTCCTTGGATTATTGGAGGTGATTTCAATATGGTTGAAAGTTATTTAGATAAAGGTTGTCGTCTTCCTCCTTATATGCCTTTTTAAGAAAACAAAACATTAATGTAATTTTAAGAAAAATATTTTCTTTGTAATGTTAACTCTTTACTCCCATATCATTCAAATGATAGAAATATAATTAACATAATTATCAATGATGAGCGGTGAGGTACCCGTATGCCCAACCATACAAATCACTAAGGCATTTATGCACGATCTATTCGAATTTCATGGCCCTATAGTTCTCTAGTGCACTAGTTCTTCTAGGAAGTGAAATGGATGTTGAAAACATTCTTTGTCTTTCCAACTACACTTGTAAAGCTCAAGGAGATGGTTTACGTGTAATTGAGATACATGATTTTTCTCATTTTATGTTTTATAAATTTAGTCACCTACAACAATAATGAAAGGTAGAGTAATTTAAGATCTAATTTATCTACTACCTAGCTAGCCTAACACAAGTACCCATCCCACTTTCTTGAACACATATAATGTTGTTGGGTTACCAAACATTAAGCATTGTTGGGTTACAAGGCACTATATGTATGCTCGAAGTGGTCGTGCTTCTGTTCATTAATAATTGGAAATTAATTACCTAATTAAATGCATTAAAGTAAAGTGCATAAAAATAAAGTACGTTAAAGAAAACATTAATGCAAGGATTATCAAAAAATTTCATTTTTATTCTCATCACATTGTTGTGCTCAGGTACATCAGTGTTTGAACAAAGATTTGTATACACTTAGACTCCTATTGCAGGCACTTAGAAAATATTCTAACTCTAGAGGAAACAAACGACAGGAGCATCACTACTTTGACTGAAAAACTATCTAAAAATCATGAGCCCAAGCACTATATTTATAGGCTAGTGTATACCCTATGACATCAGATATCCAACGTCACATTTGCGCATTAATGCTGGATACCCGACATCAGAGAAGACAAAAATGTGCTTCATCAATCAACAAGGAGATAATAGAATTTATTATTAACTTAATAGATTTTACATCTCTACTTGTTTTTTTAAAAGTCTACAAGTAGAAGTACATACAGATGCTACTTTATTAGAACATTTTCCTATTATTATTTTTTTCTCTAAGATTAATTCTTCCTCTTGTCAAAACTAGGATCTTTTTCATATGCATGCTAATATGTTTACAAGACCTAGTGGGAAACTATTTTAAAGTCTTTGTGGATTTCAAATAAAAAAACAAAATTTTTTAGTGGAATTATGCTAGATGGTTTGGAAATCAATTTGCTATGTGAAAGTACCAAGTTGAAGAAGAGATTACAGAATTTGTTAAGAAAATATAGATTTTTAAAACTAAAACTCATTTGATTTTGAAACTCAAAAAGCCTTGGCTAAAGCTCATTATGCTAAATAATTTTAGAATGTTTTTGAAGCTAAAAGTGTTCTTACTAAAAGTTGCATGGCTTGGCTAAAAATTGAAGATAAATTATGTAAGAATTTTATTAAATATCTCTAAGGAAATGGTCAAGTACCTATATGATAATTGCTTTATATAAATGATTCCATCACCACAAATCCTAACACTATTGATATCTTTTTACCAAATCATTTTTCTTTTTTTTTTCTTCTAAAGGTTTTAGCCTTAAAATATTCAAGGCTTCTAGTATGCATATTTCTCATCTTATAATAGAAGCATATCAAATTATTTTTAAAATAAAAATTATTATGAAAGAAATCAAAGCAATAATTTTTAGTTTAGCTTATAGTAAAGGTTTGGCATTTGATGGTTTTCCAATTGAATTTTTAATAAGCATTGGGCCATTGTTAAAGATTATCTCTTTCGTGTGTTCCAATAAGCAATTAAAAATTTTCTGTTAGTAAAAATAGTAACAAAGATGTGATTCGCCTTCTTCATAAGAATGAAGACCTTCAAAATATTAGTAATTAAAGGTCTATCAGTCTTCTAAAAAAATACTTATAAAATTTTAGCAAAATGCATGGCTTGACGAATTTAGGTAGTTATAGAGTATTTTCAAAAAATTATTCTCTTACAACTCTATAAGAACACATGCATGAATCATATGTTTCAATGTATGACTCATAGTTGTAAATAGTTTTTGGAACAATCTATATCCTCGATATATGAATGATAATAAATTGAAGAGGCATGAACCAAGATTAAAATCAATAGGGATATAGATGAATACTAATGAAATTAATGATAAATTCAATTATACTCAAACGATGCCAATAAAATCCAACAAAACTAGTACATTTAAAGCATATGAGAAATATAAAGTAAATAACGAATAATAGACTGAATATGTGGGGAAGGGTTTTGGTTATTCCTTATTGAAACAAAGAGTGCTTTATTAATTAGAAGAAAAAGTTTGTGTGAGAAAGATCTTAGGGTTACAAGTTTTCCTAGTTCCTTTCAATGATTTAAAAATAATGGAATACTTTGAGGTGTATGTGCATAGCATTCAAGTGTTGGAAAATTCACTTTTGCTTGGCAATTCTAAGAAGAAATAGGGCTCCACCCTATTATTTCATCTTTATCCTCTTCATGTTACCTTCACAGCCATAGAACTACATGAGGCCTAATTGTGTGATGGATGTAGATATGTAGGTAGCCTAGAGTAGATAGTCCAAGTACTGTGTCTTATTGAACCTTATACTAGATTGTGAAAGGTTTGGGATTGAAACACCCTCTATAGATACATTGTCATCCTCCTACTAATGATGTCTATAGGGTTATTTATATTCTTATTTGATAGTCATCATTTAGAGGCATATATGTTCTTATAGAAATGTATATTTAATTTAAAAGTTTTGGATATGCTACATGTTCCCTTAAAAGTTATTGATGTAGGTGCTTGTTACTTGGAGGCATATTCTCCATGTCTTTTTTCTCAAGTCTAATGAATCTAAGAGAATTCTTCATGGTACTAGATAACATCGAGGTAACATTGTTACATATGATATTAGAGCATTATTTGAATTTTTGTGATGAGTATGACGTCCTTCCAAGCTACTATAGACTTTATGTTTCTTATCTATGATCCTTCTAGTTAGATATCATTTTGATATTGGATCATATTGGTTCTACCTATTGTATATATCATTGGGTTACCCTTGTGGTAAGGTTCCTATAAGATTTCTTATGTGGAGCCATACTTTTAATGTCTACAACCATTGCTATGTTGTCATGCTTTCAAATAGATGTGGTTATGTTGATGGGCTTTCCTTCACTATGTCTACATTAGTGGCTGGAAAACCTATTTTTACGTATAAATATGGTTAGTGAAAGTTATACTAATAGCACATGGAATTTTGTTCAAGAAGCTTTCCATCTTTGTTCTTTAGTGGTTCATCTAAGATGAATTGAACTTGGTCTCTACTCTAGTCTCCACCCAATGACAT
>MNCI01030156.1:6352-108578 GCA_015680685.1 Gnetum montanum | reverse complement strand
TATCTTGAATATAATAAATGTTGGATTTACTTATAGGACCATAATTTTGTCTAGTTCCTAAGGAGGAAGGACCTTCATATGTGTGCTCTTTGTGAGCCTTAACCTAGGTGGACAAAGATTGTCATTGGTAGACTAATGTATGTTTGTGCTTCCAATTGTATGTTTTTCTAGTTGTGCATGGATGTCTTTCTTTCTATTGCATTTTGAGTCCCTTGTGTGCATCCCTCTTGATTTTGGTTTTCACTCACTGTCTCTTGGCTTTGTGCCTTCCATGACTTAGATGTGACTTCATGGATTATTTTGACTTGTTGGTTGATTGATTATTAAGGGTGTATCTTAAGGCATTGTATACTTCCTCCTAGATTAGCTTTGATGAGGTCCTTGCTTTGATCCCCTCTTATGCTTCAAGTTCTATTACCCTTATTATGGGTCAGTTATTCTTATGTTCCCTTCTTGAGGTTTGGAAATGGATACCCTTGGACTTTGATATCTACCTTAATACATTTTATTAGAGTTGATGTTTTTGAGACCTTTGGAAGGTAGATCATTCTAATTTTATTCTATTTTAGGACCTCACATCTCTTGTTAAATCTTTTTTTCAGAGGTTTCACCTTCTTTGATGATAGACTTAGATGTGCATATTTTGGAGATTTCTTGTTGTTAAGATCTATTATTATCTTATCTTCGTCTTCCTCTAATTATTGTTGAATAAGGTTATGATTTTTCTACCTATGTTCTCTTGTGGTTTTTTTTGAGACCTTGATCCTAGTTGAGGATGAATGCTAGTTGCTATGTACGATTGCAGGTTTTGATCATTGAAATTTTGAAAGTATTCTAGTTCATTCTCATTGGTGTGCTTAATGCTTGCTTCTTTTATATGAGTGTATCTAAGTTTCTCATGTAGATTTTACATGATTGACCTCTATGCATGTAGTTGCTAAGATCCTACTCTTTAGAACTTTGAGATTATTATATATTCCTTGCTTATGATCATTCTTGGTGGTTGCATTTTATGGCTATTGTGCTATACGTGAATGATTAGTGGTGGAGAAATCCAACACCCAACCATACAGTCACGGGCATTTCACGTGTAACCAAATCATAATTTATGAACAAGACAATGTCATTATGCTAGTAATTGATTAAAGTTTGAGACCCTTATCTTTCCACATGAAGCTAGTGAGGTCTAAGTGTATGGTTTAGCTCACTGTGAGGTATATGATAACTAATGTTGTAGTGCCATTTCTACTTCTAGTAAACATGGTGGAATGAAAATAGTTCTAATTCTTAGAAAAATAGTAAATGAATCTAGTCTATCCTAAGGTGATGGATATTTGATCTTGATTTGTGACACAAGCCTTGGACTCATGTAGTTATCATTGGGGTTACCAAGTGTTCGACTACTAGGTGTACCAAGTTATAACACTACTAGGTTACTAGATAACTATAATTAGCACTCAAAACCAATTGTATCCATACCACTTAACAACAATGAAAATAAAGTGAATATGAAAGTAAACATTAACTAGGGAAGTAGTGGTTGGTTAATCTAAGTGAAATCAGTAGACATTATTCTAAGTAAACATTAAGAAATTAAGTGAATGTTACAATGGTGACAAGTAATCTTAATCTTTATTTCCAGTCATGAAATATGTCCAAGTACACTTCACTTGAATAAAGACTCTGTACGATCACTCAACATCACACTGTAGACATACATTGCTAAGTGCTAAAAACTAAATTCAAGAGTGCTTCTAGAATTTGTATATGTTCAAGAGTGCTTCTAGAATTTGTATATGTTCAAGAGTGCTTCTAGAATTTGTATATGTTCTTAGGTCATGTACGATTCATGCTTGTTGTGTAATGTGTGATGAAGTTGGTACATCCCATGGACACGGTAGCTACAGAAACATCTGATTGGATTTAATGTACCATGCAACAAACTACCTTCTTTCTTCTTCAAAAGCTCTGGCCTTTGTTCGTAATTTATGATAATCTAATAATCCTCTAGCTAGGTTCACTACTACATCTTTCTACGCCTAGTAGCTAGCCTTTACTACTTCTAACTCAAAGTACTTTAACTAAAGTTTCTGTAAGGCATCTTTGTGATCTACAAACTCCTTCTCATATACTGCATATATGGCTGCTACTTGATGTTCTAGTTCATTTCTAGGCCTTCTTGATGTTAACATGGCCAAGTTAGCATAACAAATGTTAGCTAAGATTATTTATTCTTTTAGATCCTCTATTTGCAGGTCTTTATTCTTAACTTCCACTTGGTGGACATGAGCATAACTATCCAAGATGGGTTGCCAATCTCCAATAAGTAAATTTGGCTATGCTAACTATTGAATGACCATGGTCTGAATTGGAGAAAAAAGTGACCAACTCATACTTGTTATACAAGGTAGATTTCAAGCACCACAAGGACTCCAAGGAGAAGCTTTTAGTGGCAAATGCAGAAATCAAGGTTTTCAAGGTGAAGTTCACTAATCAAAGATTAACTGCTGAGAACCTAGCCAAGAGGATGAATGACTACCATGAGCTACAAAACAAACTCAGGGTGTTCGATATCAAATGTAAGCAATTTTCTACCTAGTTTATCAATGTGAAGGAGTTGTTCCCAATAATGCCTTTTTTGTGGAATATCCCCATTCTATTCCACATTGGTGATGCTGCATGGACTATGAATGATCCCTAGAGCTAAGAGGAAAAGATGAAGGCATAGTTGTATGCCTTTTGCCTTCCACCAGAAGTGGTAGTTGTAACAAGATAGCCATAGCCACCTCAACCACCATGTGCATTTAAAGTAGAAAAATTTTCTTCAAAACCTTAGGAACCTCCACTGCCTGGAACCATTTGATCTTTTCAACCATCTTCATACCATCAGAGGATGTGTTCTCCAATTTTGTTCAATCATGTTCCAGTGTTAGTTTTGTTATGTCGTGTGTTAGTTAATAATCCTAGACCTTCCCAATTTTTTAAAGAACTCAAGGATGAGTTATCATTTAGTCATAGGGGTATGATGAAGTGTCTTCAGTTAACTATGTCAATGGGATGCCCTCGAAGCAACCATGTCAATGGGATCCCATCAATGTAGGGATTTCCATGTTGACGTGGCATCCTGGTAGGTCTATAAATATGGCACCCTATCCATGCTAATGAGAGTTAGAATTATAGTTACAAGCAAAGATCTTGTAGTTTATTTTTGTAATAGATAGCATAATTTTCTAAGTGCTTGCAGTAGGAGTCAAGAAGTGTATGGATCTTTATTTGAGCATTGTTGTACTTGAGCATCGTAGTATGTGCACCAATAAAGATGAGATTTTTAATAAACATTGCAGCACTTAAACTAACTTAATGATTTATTTATGCATTTATTATTTTCATTAACTAAGTTAGAATGATTAAGAATTTAAGTAATTAATTAATTAAGCTAAATAGACTAGCATACATAAGTACGACCACTTTGAGCATATGTATAACACTTGGCAATCCCAGTAGCACTTAATGTTTGGTCGCTCAGAGTGTTGTACATGTTTAGGATGTGTACAAAAATTGGGACTGGATGCTTATGTTAGGAAAATTAGTTATTAATTAGTAATTAAATTAGTTAATCAATTTATTCTCAATCTATTACCAACCTTAGGAAAACAAAATATAAGATAATAAAAATCATGTGCCTCAATTATAATTAACCATACAACTGAGCCTCATAAGTGTAGTTGGGAAGACAATTATCATTTCATGATTAGATTCACCTTCTATATTGAATCTTGTGTACGAGAACACCAAGGATCCATGGAATTCAACCAAATCGCATGTAAATGCCTTAGTGATTCATATGGTTGGGCATAGGGGTATTTCGCCACTCATCACTAACGAATGAACACTCATTGCTTGTAGGCTAGACAAGCATTTATTTTATTTTTTTAATAATTATATTAATTAATTAATTAAATTCAATGTTTTTAGTTAGTTTAGCACCAATCAAACAACATCAACCCATCATATGTCTTACTTAGACAAAATTGTATGGCCGAGGGCTTACTATTAGCCTAAATAAGAAGACAATGATGTGCAAATCTAATTTAAGTTACTAAATAATAATGCTAGTCCCATCCATGGATTATAACACAATCTACTGTAATGCTTATAAATTATATAGTGGAGCATTGGGTATACTCACAATTCATCATTAGGTTTCAACTTTAACTATTTTTCTTAAATATTACATTTTTGAAGTTATTTTTCTTTACAAAACTATCTTTTCTCTTACATAACATTATAAAATTCTATATTGATACTAATACTAATGTTTTAATAGATTTTTGTAAATGCAAAGAATCTATTAAACAAATGAACTTGTGTAAAATACATTAGTAGCAATAAATCTTGAGTACATTAGATGCACCCTATATTCATAGAACTCTAACATGCCTTTTATGAAAAGATATACACTAGGTATAACAATTATCTTTTGATAAAATCTAATAAACTAAATAAAGAGTTACAATTTTTTATATAAAACATGACCACTTCAATTAATAGAATATTGCATGGAATCTAAACCTTGACCTTAAACTCTTACAACAACTTTTTTAACACATTCTAAATATCTTAATTATGCTACTTAAATTACTAGTACTCATGTTTCAAAATTGTATGTTAAGTTAGTTGAACAAGCTAATGTTAAATTTCCTTTCATATGTCCCATACTCAAATTTTTTCTTGTGTATCTTATTTTAAATACTCTATAAAGCATGTATAATATTAGAGATCCTTCAAGAAACATAATTTTTGCTATAAATACTTTTTTGAAAATGCAGTTCCTAAATACTTGTAGGAGAGAATAAATTTAATCATGTTACAACCAAGATAAAAATAATCTTGGTACTATATATCATCATTTTGGTTTTCGTAACATTGAATTTTCTCTATATAACAACAAAAATTGATTTAAGATTTATATCATGCATTTTGGTTTAGCTTCAATTTTTGTCATTAAGATAACATCATTAGCAAACTGTAACATATTTACAAAAAGTTTGCCAACCTTAATGGACTTCATTACTATTAAATTTAGTTATCTCTTCAACTCATTAAAGAAAATGCCAATAATGTGAGAGAAAGTGGGCATCTTTCAACTATTTAAGATAATATTTTACGAATTATTATTATTTAAAACATAATTTGTAATGAGATGTATTGCAAACACAAATGATGAATAGTGTTTTGATAGGTTATGACATTGTAGATGAGATGTTATAGCTTCATCATTGCAAATGCATCATTGTAGCCTATGATGTGACATCTAAGCTAGGATGACAAGGTCAAAGTCAATGCCTATAAATATAGGATACCTACTCTTGCAATTTGATTTCTTGAATTTTAATAATAATGAGGGAATGGCTATATTGTGATTTGAAGCAATTGTACAATGTCTTTATTCAAGTGAATTATACTTAAAGACCCTGCATAAAGAATAATAAAGATTTTGAGATTGTTTTCCTTCATTGTAGCATTCTTCTTAATTTAGAATTTATTTTTTCTTATGTTATACTTTCTTATCCAACATAGATGATGAGTCATCAAGGTACCCCTATGACCAACCATACAAATCATGAAGCATTCATGCATAGTCCAATCGAATTCTATGGACTCTATGTCTTATAGTACACTAGTCTTCTAGGAAGTGAACTTTGTCCTAATAGTCATTTGTTGTCTTCTCAATTACACTTGTGATGCACAAGGTATGGTTAAGTGTGATTGAGGTATATGATTTTTATTATTTTATGTTTTATGTTCCTGGTGCTTAAAATAGATAAATCAAGTAATTTAATAACTAATTTGATTTAACTAATTAACTATTCTCTAACTAGTCCTAACATAAGCAATAAGTCCCACTTTTTGTACATGTCCTAAACCCATGTATCCACTAGTGGGGTTGCCAAGCACTATGCTACTAGAGAAACCAAGCAATACCAATGTTAGGATTACCAAGAAAATACCTATTTATGCTTGAAGTGGTCATACTATGTATTTAATCTATTTAGCTTAATTAATTAACTATCACTTAACATCTAATTTAGCTTAATTAATTGCATAGTTAATGAAAATAGTAAATGCATAAATAAATCATTAATATATTCTAAGTGCTACAAGGTTTGATCAAAACACTCATCTTTATTATTGTTCACACTGGTTTGTTCAGGTACAATAGTGTTTGAATAAAGATCTATACACTTTTTGACTCTTGCTATAGGCACTCAGAGAAATATTCTAACTCTTAAATGACAAAACTATAAGAGCTTTGCTACAACTATGATAAGATATGCTATAAGCATGGTTGGTGAGCACATATGTATAAAAGTTATTGAAGAGCTACATTGATAGGGCCCTATAGACAACAAACACTATGTCGACATGGCCCCATCAATGAGGCCACATCAATGGAGGCCCATCGACATGATACAACAATGATTCATCATACACCCATGATTGAATGAAAACTTTTCCTTAAGTTCCTTTACAAAATTGGGAATGTATGGGATTATTAACTAACTCTTGACATAACAAACTAGCTTGACAAACTGAGTGCCTGAGTGTACAAATCAACAACATTACAAAAAAAAATGTGGTGTCATGATAGAAAATTGAACATCATGACATGACTACTCAAAACTAGATAGCACATCCTTTGGTGGCATGAAGGTGGTTGAGAAGATCATATAGTCCTAGGTAGTGGACATTCCTAAGGTTTTGAAGGACCTTCATCAGCTTCAAGCATGTGCAGTGGCTAAGGTGACTATGGCTATCCTACTATGGCTACAACCTCTAGTGGAAGGTGAAATGCATCTAATAATGCCTTCATCTTCTCCTCCTTACTCTAAGGATCATTTACAATCCACATGACATCACTAATGTGGGCTAGAATGGGGATATCCCACAAATAGGGCATTATTAGGAACAACTCCTTAACGTTGACAAACTAGGAAACAATTTGTTTATATTTGACATCAAATACCTTAACTACATTTTGCAGCTCTTGGTACACATTCATTTGTTTGGCCAAGTTCTTAACAACAAATCTGTGATTAGTGTATTTTCCCTTAAGAACCTCGAGTTCTACGTTTTCCACCACAAGCTTTTGCTTGGTGTCCTTATGGTGCTTGAACTCGACCTTATGTAACAGGTATGAGCTTGTCACTTACTTCTCTAATTTTGATCATGGTTGTGCAGCAGTCAACATAGTCAAATTTTCATATTGAAGATTGGCAAGCTCCATGTATTCTATCATCTTCTTAGTCTGCAACTCCTCCATGTGAATTTTTATCTTATTGTAGGCATTTATCCCATTAATGATAGGTTGTCAAACTTCTCTTCCTTGCTAGAGTTGCTAGAGGATTTCATTTAATTTTTTCTTCTCCAACTAGATGTTCTTTCATTAACTTCTTTCTATAGACTAACCTAATCTTAGTAATGATTCTTGCCTCTCTCAAATTTGAGAGCCTCTAATTTCTAAGAAACTACCTCTATTGAAATATTTTGATAAAGGGCATAGACCTCCTCCATAGAGAGGTTTCTATTTTAGCTTCCAATCTCCTTAGCTTTGTGTTTGCTCTAGCTAGCTGCTCCTACTATTAATGGATAAAGTCAATCAACTATTATTTATGCTCATCAAAATTATGTAGGCGATGGTTCTCTATGGTTAGTTGCACATTCTCCTAGTAGGTCAGATCCAAGGCCTTCTAAATTTTATGCTAAGTAGCCTCTACCAAGGATTAGTAGAACATTTCCATCTCCATCACACTCCTAACCACTTTTATTTTGGTATGAAGCTATTCAAGAGCTTTATTTTTTGTCAATGCTAGGTTGAGAAATTAACGGTTGGAAATTTGGTCTCTTAATTAAGCAACTTCAATAGCCAAGTGTTTGTTTAGCTCCTTGGCTACTTAGAGTTACCCTTCAAAGACATCTGGAAGCAGTTTTCCAATTCCCACTAGTTGGTCTAGTAGTTCTTCATGTTTTACTGTGCTTAATTTACAACTTATGATTCTTGCAAACGTTTGCACATCTTTGAGTGCAATGACATCTGGTATAGACATCATAGGTGCATTAAGTGTTTCGAAAATTCTATCAGCAACCATCTTTGCTACTATCTTCTACCCTTGGTGTTGCATCACTAGCACTGTTGCCCCCTCACCTTCCTCTAACTGCACTAAGAAGGTTCTAGCATTCCTAGAGATTTTTGGCAGTGGTTGCTATTCTACAAGAGATACCATGACATCTCTAGCACTAGGATTCAACCTAATGGATAATTTCATTCATTGGACTGAGAAAATAGATCCACCTCCCCTAATTAGGCTAGTTGTTCATGCCACCTTATTTAGGTGACTCGTTGTTGGTAGATACATAGATGGGTCCCCACCACTTGTGCCTACTTGTTGTACTTGTTCACTCAAGATCCATTCTCAGTATTCATACAACTGTTGGGCTATTGTAGTAATGTCTAACATAATTGTTTGAGTGGCACATAGAAGTGGTGGCTTCTGCTCCTCTTCTTGAATGATTATTGTAGGTATTTATCTTTCATCATCTTGATCTAATTAGCAGCCAGATCATTCTTGACAACATCATTTGTATAATGGACTATCCCTCCCCTCTAAAAAAGTTTCCTGATGAGGCATGGAAAGGGGAGTTCCTTCCTTCCACATTCATTCTCTTTAAACTGCTTCTCTATCTCCAAATAGATTAGCTGTGGAAGGTTGACAAGGAGTCTTCTACTCAAAGCAGTGCACACATGGGTAGAAAAGGTAGTGATTTTACTAGGCCTCACCATTGGATTGAGGTAAAAGGCAACAATCTTGTACTAAATTCTTTCTGCTAGCGTGAACACGTTGAAATCCTTGCAGTCGACACCATAGCATCGTCGCACCCATTCATTTTTGATGTTGGGGTTTGCATGCATTGGAATCTCAGTAAGATTTTTTCCAATTTCTAGCAACCCAAGCACTTTAGCAATGGCTTGTACTAAGTAGGACATTAAGATGTCCTTGATTTTGATTGTTGAACTAGCTTACCTATTTTTCTAGAATAAAAATGTCTCTCCCATGTACCACTCCCTGGTGGAAGTGATAATTGGCCACATAGGAGAGGTCTTCAATTGGTCCTGTACTTCTTTAGGTGCTTACTTCAAGAAAGAGCCAAATTTTAACCCCTAGAGCACTATTTTTTAGACCTCCCTTGATGTAATTTTATTTAGGTAGGCTTCTATCAAGGTCACCTCAAGGTTTTCTTGCTAAGCTAGTGCCTCATCCAAGTGGAAATGTCCTGTTGCTACTACTGGTTCTAGAATTTGACAAAGAGATTCCACCTTGGCCTCTTCCCTAAGAGGACCTATGTTGTGGGATGAAAGTGGTTCTTCTTGGACTTATTCTTGGTCCCTTCCTGTTCTTGGTCATTTCTCCCTTTGTTGAGATAGTCATCCTTCCTACATGTGTTTGCCTTTTGATGTCATCTACGATCACAACACATTCATGGATTAGTATATATAACATGTAATTTTGAATATTTGAGTACCTTATCTCATCAATTAGTTACATTTGGCTAAGGTTGGACCATGGCATATTAATTTTTTTATTCTTATTTTATGAATTAATTTTCATGATAAGTATCACTGGAGCTCATTGGAAGAGCTTAACTTCTATAATTTGGTGTTTAAATGTTGATTTCTTAGTTAATCCTTTGTTGAAGTTAAAAAAATGGTAAAAAAATTTTGATAAAAAAAATGGCACATTTGTGGCCCCCACAACTAAGAGCTTATCTTCAATAGATACAAGGTTGAAAAACAGAGTGATTTGGATAAATGGTTAGGAAGTTATGAGTTCTGGAAGGTTCTGGGCATTGAAAATTTGAAAAAATCCCTTGGTGTTTGTGAGCAAATGTGAAAATTTGTAAGAGGGGTTGAGCATATTTATACTATTTTTGCACTATGTTAATGGGGCTACATATATTGGGCCTTGGGCTTTATAGATGGGGCCCTATTTATGAGGTCTACAAACACAATTTTCAAACTTGAATATTTTGAAAAATACAAGGAATTTTTGAATGAATTTGGAGTCCATGGAGTTCCATAAAAGCCAGGAATATGATGAAATCATTGAAGAGGGTCTTAGAAAGCTCAAAAATTCAAAAATTTGATGGAGAATATATGTATTGAACAAAATAGATAAAGGAGCACATGGTTGGATGTAGAATATGGGTGTATGAAAGATTCTGATTGCAAGAATGCCTAAGGATAAGATGCTTGATGAACCTAACCAAGAGATATGCAAGTGGGTCCTCCCCATAGTAGGCACATGCCTTGTTTTCCCTTGCATAACCTCAACCTAAGGAGTTTGTGGGCCATAGAGGCAATTAATGGTTGATGGATGTTAAGGACCAAAACCTGGAAGATTCTACCCAAGAATTCAAGTACGTCAGACAAAGACACTGAATCAAGAACATGGGCATTAGCAGTAAGGTGAGTTACGGGTAGCATAGATGGAAGATGGAGAATATGGAATGAAATTCAAAATTGACATCATAAGAAGTCCCTTTTGGATTTGTGTTTAAATGACCTGAGAAGATCCATCCTTAATCCAAACCAAAACCAACCACTTGTAGTGACTTTGCATCACCACTCTAAGACCAATCCACCCCCTTAAGACACAAGAGTGCTTCCACAAAACAACCACCATTCCATAAAGAGAAGAAAAAAGAAGCATGCAGTGAGAGAGCGGGCCTTATTTAGAGGGAACCTTCAAACATGGGTAACATGTCTTTCTAGCCCCATAACTAGTGTTTATAGCCTATTCATTTGTCTAAGGAATGTGCTTTGAATTTCTATCATATTTTTTTTGGATGGGATTTTTTTGGATGGAAACCACATCATGCAAAGACTTTATTCAACTTCCTGTTATTGGTCGACATGGAATGATGAGAAATCTATGAAAACACTCATGCATGCAAGTAAGTAGAAGAGTACAAAGAGTAATGAGACCTCTTGAGGTCACATCCTATGCAAACCTTTAAGTCCTTTCCAATTCTAGAAACTACCAAGGTCATAAATTTATTAAAATTTTATTTAATGAAAGGGACCTCGTACTTCAAAAATAAGAAAAACCATAGAGTTTGTGGATGTGTGGATGTTGTGGACTCATTGCCTATTCCATAAAAAAGAAACCATGACTTAGCCATTGCTACAAAAATTTAGAAATAGAAACCATACATTAGCAAACAAAACATTAAGCAAAAACCACCATTAGTAACAGCTACAGCACCACTGTGTCCTATTTGCACAAAGTACATTTATTAAAAAAACTAGAAAATCACACTAAAATAAAGTAAAATATATAAGAAAGTGTAAAATAGTCAAAAAATATTTAAATGTACTAACGATGGTGTAAAATAGAAAGAAGTTTTAAAATCAAAAAGGTGTAAAATAAACAATTTGCAAAGACAAAAACATGTAAAACAAAAAATAGAAAAACTAAGGAGCTATGTAGATGATTAGCATGGATGGCCATCTCCCCCATGACTAAGTTTGAAGGAGAAGATCTAAAAAGTTAAGCGTGGTTGCCCATTCATTGAGCTATTTTTTGCACTAGCTTGCTTTGGCTAGTGGAAAGGCTTTATCTATTGGATGTTGAGCAACTACTTTTTTTTGGGCTTTTAGGTTTGTATATGATTATTTCCCTAGAAGGAAAGGTTATATTAACTATATAAAGCCCCTTCCACAATGTTTGGAATTTGGTTTTTTATGGTACATGTGTGGGATTCCAATAGAGAACTTTATCTTCCAGTTGGAATTTTACTTTCCATACTCTAAGATCATGAAGTTGATTGTTGAATACCTTGTGCACTTCATTCAAAGATAGGGCTACTAATTGATTTTCATCTAGCACATTAAGGTTTATCAGCCTTTCTTTTTTGTGCCAGACTTAGGTCAAGATCCAGGTCATAGGTTGTTGAAAGTGTCAAAGCACAGATTAAATTATAAGTTTTTGAAGTCTTCTGTACATCAACTCATAGGGAGACTAGATAATAGGGAGTTTTCATGTTGAGCAGTAGGTCCAAAGGGCATCGTTAAGTTTTATGCTCTAGTCTCTCCTATATTTGCTAATAGTTGTTGTTAAAATATTTGTGATCTCCTTGTTAGTCACCTCTACTTGACTGTTGGCTTGGGGGTGATAGGGTGTTGTTAATTTATGTTTAACCTCCAAGTGTTGCATGAGTTTTTGAAAAGTGGCACCTGTAAAATGGGTTATGTTGTCAAAAATCAGTGAACATGGCATCCCAAACCTATTCACAACCTTTTGTTGTACAAATCGAGTAGTAATAGATGATGTACAATTAGTGGCAATTACTACTTCTACCCATTTGGTACAATAGTTAATGATAATGATTATATATGCCTTCCCATTGGACATGGTTATGATGGGACCCATAAAATCTATGCCTCATATGTCAAAGGGTTCAAGTGGTTGAATGCATTTTTGAGGATCCTACATTTGTGTAGTCATCCCATCATCTCGTTGGTAGCACTCACAAGATCAGACAAATTGGTGGGCATCCCTAAGGATTATGGGCCAATAGTCTTTTGCTATCAATATTTTTATGGTCATGCATATCCTAGCACAAAGGCCCCCACAAGGACCCTCATGAGCATCTTGGAGAACACATAATTGATCTACATTAGGTACACACTAGCGAACCAGGCCATTGATGCACACCTTGTAAAGGTGTCTATTGATTTCCATGAAGTGCTTAGCCTAATGAGAAAATTGTTATTTCTTCCTATAGTCTAGATCTTGTGGCATCTCTTGAGTGAGAAGATAAGTGAGGATGTCATCATATCATTTCAATTCTACAGGCATTTATTCATTTATTACACTAGTAAAGCGGAGTTCATCAAGAAATAGATTAGATAGTGGGCTTTCCTCCTCTTTGTTATTCCATCGCAATCAAGACAAATGATCAATGATCATATTCTCAGTTCCCTTTCAATCTACCATTGTAAGAACAAATTTTTGCAAGATCACCAGTCACCATATAACAAGGGGGCTCACTATTGGCTATTTCATGACAAAGCATATGGCACTATGATTAGTGTGCACAAATACTTTATATCCAAGCACATATTGCTTGAACTTTTCCATAGCATACACCACCATCATTAGTCCTTTCTCCATTGTGGTGTAATTCAGTTATGCATCCACAATGCTTCAACTTATGTATTGGATGTAATATGAACATTTCTTATCATCCAACTGTGTAAGCATGGCTCCCAAGGTGTAGTTAGATACATCTGTCATGATATGGAATGGTCTAAACCAATCAGGTGCTCATAGAATTGGAGTCTCTATGAGCTTCTATTTGAGGCTCTAGAATCCATTTTCACATTCCTTGGTCTAGATGAAGGGAGCACATTTCTTTGTCAAATCAACCAATGATTTTGTGATCTTAGAGAAATTCTCTATAAATTTCCGGTAGTAGGCAATGTGTCCAAGGAATGACCAAACATATTTAATGATTTCTGGTTGGAGAGTGATTCCTTGGATGACCCTTATCTTTTTGAGGTATACCTCAATCCCTTCCTACAAAATTCTATGTTGCAATATAATGCCTTATTAGATCATGAGATGACTCTTTTGCCAATTGAAATGTAGATTTGTTTCCACACATCCTTTTAGTACTTGCTTAAGGTGATCCAAGGCTTTCTTAAATGTAGCACCATAAGTGGAGAAGTCATCCATGAAGACTTTCACTTTGCTATTTATTTGCTATTGAAAGATACTTAAGACTAGACATTGAAAAGTGGTAAGAGCATTGCACAAACCAAAAGGCATCTTGTGATATGCAAAGGTCTTCCAAGGACTTGTGAATATTGTCTTGGCCTAATCTTTTGGTGCAATCTAGATTTGGTTATAGCCACTATAACCATTTAGAAAAATGTAATAACAATGCCTAGATATGGTGTCCAAAACTTGATCAACAAATGACAAAGGAAGATGATCTTTGAATGTTGCCATGTTTAACAGCCTAAAGTCAATACAAACCCACTATTTTCCACCCCTCTTTGGCACTATCATGAGTGGACTAACCCACTCACTATTCTCAATGGGGTAGATGAACCCTACCTTAAGGAGTTGCTCAATCTCCTCTTTGACAATTTGCTTCAATTTTGGGTTCAATCACCACTGTGGTTGCCTCCTTGGCTTCATGGATGTATCAATGTAAATGTGATGCTGGTATATTCATGGATCAATTCTAGTGAGTTTAGAATATGGCCAAGTAAAGGTTATTGGCCATTTTTTGACCACTTCCAATAATTTTGCTTTCTACTTAGGAGCAAGTTTAATATTAATTATGACCAACTTGCCATTTTTTAAGAATGCATATTATAGGTTAACAAGTAGAGTTTTCAACTCTATGGGCTCTTGTTTAAAATTTTCAAGGATCTCTAACTCTCCCCAATTAGTATCAGTGTTTTCATCATCAGAGAGTTGGTAATAATCTCACTCTAGTTCATCCATGCCTATGACATAAGCACATGTCAAGCTCTTAGTAGGTTCCATGCACATTGTGCTATTGTCAGAATTAGCAGTTAGCCATTGGGTGCATCTTGTTTTATGGCTACTACATATAGACACTTTTGAATATCTACCTCATGTGCACACTACTTGCATGCAAAAATAAAAGCTCGTTTCACATACTAGAGTTTTTCCACACAATTTCACCCTAAATTGTTGTACTCCATGCATGGAACTCATCTCTTCTTGATCTTTCCAAATGCATTTTCCTTTGATATCTCCAAGGAAAGATCTTTCATGTCCATTCTTGCATCAACAGTAATTAACGATGCTCTTCCCATAATGATTGGGAAGTCACCCTTACAATTTTCAATCTTGATTACTAGGAAATCAATAGGATAAGACCATCTAGAGATAGTGGTCACACTGTATTCAACCAGTTCTAATGAAATAGTGATGGACTGGTCTACCAATTCTAATTTAATATTGCTCTTCTTGAGAGGTGGAAAGTTCCATGTAGTATACATCTCATGAGAAATCAAGTTCACACCAGAACCTAAATCAAGAAGAGCCTTACATGGTTCATTTCTAGCAATCTATAAATAGATAAGGGGACTCCTAATATTAGCTAATTTCTTCAGAATATTTTCAGCCTAGATCCAATCAAATATGACATTGGTAAGCATAATAGTATGGCTTTTGGGTGGCATTTGGTTTGAAGGGGACCCAATGGAATGGTTTATAGAGGATGAAGGAGGAGCAGAGTGATCAACTACCTAAGTCTATGAGGGCTTCATAGGGCTGTTGATTCAAAAGAATGGTCTTTTACAAGCATGAGATTCTAAGCCCCTTGGTTGATGAACCAGTTGTAGATTAGCAACCCTAGTAGTGTTACGTTGTTACAACTAGGTTGGAAGTTCACCCTACATGAATGGAGCAGGTGATAACTATCTTAAGGGTGGAGGAATAGGTGCAGAAATAAGAGGAGGATAAGGATAAAAGGTGGTATCCCTCCTAGAATGTGGAGAATGAGCTTGATAGTATTTGGAAGGCTAATAGTGATGTTAGAAAGGAGAAACATGATTGAAAGAGTCACGTGGAGACAGGGGTTATTGAATGTAATACCCATATGGATCTAGTTACCTGTAAGGATACTACTGCCTTGGTTGTGGCATTCCCCATGACTATGGCTGGTGTCACTATTGATATTTCTCATACAATTTCAATCAAGTTCCATTTGAATAATATTATTATTGTTGATAGAACTAGTTGAGATTGCCTTGAGGATAAGGCAACCTTTTAGGTACTTGCCTTTTTGCTAGTTATGGATTTAGAGCATATACCCTAGATTCTTATAAGTGTGACATAATGCGGTAACATCGCTTAGGATGTTCATATTTTCAAATGTCACATCCACCACCATCATCTAATTTAATTTTTGCAACTTCATCTGCTGCTGCAATCTTACCCTTACCCCTTTGGTAGGCATGTTCAGCTTCTTTTCACCTCCTAGGATTACAATCACTACTCTGCTCTCTTGATTCTTTGATGATTTTCAGAGTAGTTTGGAATTTTTTATCCAACAAATCCCACATTTTATCGACCTTAACTAACATTTAAGATAGATTTTTGGATCAACAAGGTCTTTTTGTTTACTACCTCATCAAGTGATGGTTCCTCCTCATTGTCATAAAATCAAACTTCCCTTTTTCTAATGGAAGGATCCCTATTGTATTCCTCTGCACTTTCATGTTTCCTCAACTCTCCTTCTTCTTTTGCTACCTACTCAATTAGCCTTTGAATCTGATGGGCTTTAAGTCTTGATAGTCTTACTTAGGCATAGACTGAAAGAGTTCTCCTCAATTTTTATCTAAGTACATCTATGATATGGCAAAGTTATTCCTACTAAGAATAACCATGGACAGGGCATTGGTGTATAAGAGAATAGTATTTGCCCATTGTAGCGTCCAAGGGTTTATGATTTCCTTACTTCCATCTTTGGATCTGCCTTCTTAGATCATACACTATGGGGTATTTCTGATACTTATCATTAAATAACTCAAGCATTATACTCCACATGTAGATGGATTTTGGCTCCAAGGACTAATACCTGGTTTCTGCTTCCTTGATGAGTGTCTTGGAAAATAGCTTTAATTTGTACTAATTGTTTTCAATATTTTGTAAGGCACAAGCATCGTGAAAAGCTTGAAGGTGTGTCTATGGATCAAAGTTATATACCCCCCTTAAATCTAAAAATATTGTTCATATCAAGTCATTTGATCTAAGTATTTTTCACATGCCTAGTTGGAATTTTTACAACCTATGCAATATTTAACATGCTTTAAGTTGCCAACAAAGGCTCATCATCATCATTATTTTGATGACGTTGATGATGTCCTCTACTACCCCTTCAATAATTGTGGACTAATGATCATCATTATTGTTCCACTATTCACCTCCATCATAGTTGTTCTTTCTGCTACATTTTTTAGAACCAAAAGAGGAAGAAAAAATGCATATGCAGAGGATGAAGAGGGAGGAGTAATATCGCCACCATGGTATCTACTAACTCCCCTTCGGTTGTCATGGCCACGTTTGTTAGTTTTTTTGTCCTCTTAATGCTTATCTGAGCCCCTTCCTTAACTCTCATCTTTACCTAAACTTTGATTGTTGATAGTGGACCACAAATTCATGGCTACATCCCCATCACCAGTAACAAGGGATGGATAATTTTCATGTTGAGAGTTCCTAGAGGAAGGATCCTCATTGTCATCTTAGTTAAGTAGGAATAAAGGATTTGTGAATCATTTTCCCTTCACAAACTCACAATGATTCTCCTAGTGTCAGTCTATCCTAAGTTGTGTTTTAGTGGGACGGTACTCCCAATAGTCATAATTTTGCATAATGTACTTCTCTTGAACATCTTGGATGCCCAACCTCCTACGAGTTTGAAGCAACATCATGGACACATATTGATCAGGAGGCATTACAATGTTGCCTTTCATATCATGCCATTTTAGTTGTTCATCTTGATGCAAGATGAAGATGAAGTCAGGCACACAATTATCTAAATAAGTATAGACCACCTTACATGCTTGAGGGACTAGTGGTTTAGTATCATCACGCTTATGAGAAGAAGAAATTTTGCAATACAAATAAAATATTAGTGTGCTTATGTGATATACTATTTGTAAGAATGATTTTGACCTTAGGGTTCATCCAACAATGTTATTGATGTTCACTAAACCTAGATAGTGCACATTTCAAACAAAAAGAGTCCCTGGCAATAGCACCAATGATGAGCAATTGAGGCACCCCTACATCCAACCATATGAATCACAAAGCATTTGCGTGTGATTTAGTCAAATTCCACAAACTCTATGTCTTCCGGTACACTATTTTTTTGGAAAGTACACTTTGTCCTAATAGTCATTTATTGTCTTCTCAATTATACTTCTGATACACAAGGTATGGTTAACTGTAATTGAGGCATAGGATTTTTATTATTTTATGTTTTATGTTCTTGATGTCTAAAATAGAGAAATGAAGCAATTTAATAACTAATTTTATTTAACTAAATAGCTATTCTCTAACTAGTCCTAACATAAGCATCTGGCCCCACTTTCTATACACATCCTAAAGCCATGTATCCATTGTTGGGGTTACCAAGCACTAGGATACTGGGCAAACCAAGCAATAACATTACTAGGATTACCAAGCAAATACATGTTTACACTTGAAGCAATCATACTTATGTGTTTAATCTATTTAGCTTAATTAATTAACTAATCACATGAAGTCTAATTTAGCTTAATTAATTGCATAGTTAATGAAACTAGTAAATGCATAAATAAATCATTAATCTATTCCAAGTGCTGCAAGGTTTGATCAAAAGGCTCATCTTTATTACTATTCACACTGGTGTGTTCAGGTACAATAGTGCTCGAATAAAGATCCATACACTTTTTAACTCTTGCTACAAGCACTCAAAGAAATACTCTAACTCTTAAATGATAAAACTACAAGAGCTCTACTACAGCTATGACAAGACATGCTATAAACATGACTGGTGGACACATGTTTATAGACTTTATTGAAGAGCTTCATTGACAGGCCCCCATAGATATAGCAAATGCTACGTCGATGTAGCCCTATCGACCAAGCAACATCATGTAGACAAGGCCATGTCGATGGGTCCTTGTCAAGAAGGCCATGTCAATAAGGGCTCATTGATGCAACACAATGACGATTCATCAATAGAGAGTAATGTTTACATTTGCATACACTTAGCTTAATAACTTACTTTCCAAGGCATGTTAGTAACATGGCCAAATGAGTATGATTTCTTTTGAGCATAATTCTTTATTATTTGGTAATTTTAATAATACTCTCACTTGGTATAACCAACAATGAATACTTGGTAATCCAACAATAATTATGTGAGTTCAAGATGTGTATGGTAGATTAAGAACAAACATTCATTACTTTAAGCTAGATGAGAATTTACTTTACTACTCATTAGATTAATTAGTTAATTTTCTATATTTTAATATTATTAATTAGAATGTTGAACAACATCATTATCATATGTCTCACCTAGGACTAAACCATACTCCTTGAATCAAACTTAGTTCAAGTGGAAAGATAGCAACTTACAATCAACTATCGACTATCTAGATGCCAAGCTACTTCAGTCCACAGATTATGATACAATCTCTCATGAAACTCGTATATTATATGGTTGGGTATAGTAACACTTTACAACTCATTGACAAGCTCTTTATAATTTGTATATCTATAAAATCATCATCATCCTAGCCTTGTCCCAAAAAAATGTACTAAAGTAGGCTACAATAGTTATTTTTCATCATTTGCCTCTATTTGAACATCCTAGCAAGTCCTTACCCATTTTCTATAGCAACCAAGCCCTATGACTACTTCACATTACATTTGGAAAATGCCCTAGCATTTACAAAATTTGAAAAAGAATTCATCCATTAGATTTAACATGGTCAAATAGTCATAGCCAACTTGATGCTAACCCTCCTCTTTTTGTATCCAAGCTTGGGACTAACATTCGTAGATAATAGAGTCATGAACTTTAGATAAATATAACTAAACAAGATAGATCTTATTACTTTTTCCTTCTACTTGTTCAACTTAATATTTAAAAATGATGAGGTGATCCATAATAGAGAAGTATTTTCTAAAATGTGCTTATCAAAGTTCCATAATATTATTTAGTTGTACTTAGATAGTAAGTCTTTTGTCCAATATTTTTTCTAATAATTATGGAAAACATAATTTACATAATAAGTGTGGTTATTAATGTTTCTTTTATTACATTTTTGAGGGGCATATTTTTTTTAATAATGTACTAATTCTTTGGAAGTTCATATAAGTATTTAATATTTTATAAATATTTAGGTATACCAATTTCCCTCCCTAATTAAGAAGCTCTACATACAAGCCCAAAGCATATATTGTTTTGTCAAAAGTTACTTGAGTAACACTTGTTTGTGTTTCTCCAATGTCGAACAAAAGATTTGGCATAATTGTTTCTATGCCAAATATCCCATACACAATTCAAGCTATATATATGATGTTTTTTTTTATTTTCTTTAGGAGTGGAAGAGGGGAATGGTGGTGTTGAGAAATAACATGATGTCTTAAGTATGACTTGAGTTGGCAACTTCTTACCTAACAAGATAATAAGCTAACTACTTAAGTTACCTATCACCAACATTTAAGCTATATATACATAGATATTGTATAATTATATGCAAAAACATATAACAATGAGATGTTAGTTTAGTGATAAGGGTGTAAAACTCCAAAAAATATAGTACAAAAGTAAAAGAGTACTATAGAGAGAAGAAACTCTAAATCAACAAAAAGAAAAGACTTAATATTTTTGAGGATGCCTTTTTAGGTTTTCATGCTTACAACCAATCCTAAAAAACCTTTCCTCTAAGGTAAGAAATTAGATATTTCATGAAAAGATTAATATTAGGTCAAGGGGAAGAAGGCCCTTTCTTTATCAATAAAATCAATATTATTAAAAGATATTATCTCCATATTTTAACTAATAGTTGCAAACAAATTATTGGTAGTTAAAATATCTTGAACATGTTGTTGATTTTGAATATTTGGTATGTAATTGCTAATAGATAGACTTCCCATTGTTTTTTATTGAAGAACCATTTGGAAATCATTTGAATCACCAATAGGTTTCTGTGAGATAAATATTGAAACATCAACAAAAGAAATCATTGCAAGATCTACAACATCTATAGATAAATTCTTAGTAGGATCTACAACATTTGTAGAAGAAACCTTATTAGTATTTATAATAATTTGGTGCTGACACGCTTGCATACCATTTTTTTATAGCATAAAAAGACATGAATTGAACATGTGACCTTCTTGATAACAATGGTCATATGAATTTGCAAGATTGTAAAAACAACTTTCATACATAATCCATTCTATCAACATGTAGAAGAATTTCTCACTTAAGTGAATCAAGATCCACCTCAATCATATATGGAACTCTATGAAACTAGTAGCGAGAACCAGGATTTCAAAATGCTTGATTGACCCAATTCGATATGAATACTTTTTCAAAATCAATGGAAGATTTAATAACTTAATAAAACAAGGAACTCTTTAAATTTCAGGAGATGATTGATTAAATAAGGAAATCCACTTTTGAATAATTAATAAAGCATGGTAATGATTGAAAACACCAATATCAAGGGCCTTACAAATAATTGTCAAATAAACAAATTGTACCAACAAAAAATGAGTTTGACAAATAACATGCATAGATAGCATCTAATCCTTGATCTTTCCAAAATACATTTAAATGACTAAAAACCTGAGGAATGAGGTAAATAACCTTTAATTTGCACTAAAACATACTTTTCATAAAATTCCTAAGTAATAGATTCATATAAATTATCAAGTAATTCATAGAATGATAATGGATCTACTTGAAGGATCACCTACTAAATTTGATGGCATTTCATGTAACTTCAAATAAATTAGCTATAGAAATATTAGATGCATTAAAAAATTAAATTTGCTAAAGAAACATCAGATCCATAGAAAAAACATAACATCCAATGAAAAACATAAGATGTGTTCAATAAACCTTAGATCCATTTAATTTAATGACAAAAATCTTCAGTTAAAAGATTTAACTGATAAGTTATATGTTTGATAGCATTGAATCATATGAAGTTCTACCAAAGATTCGCATTGGCTGTACAAAGACAACAAACATTCAGTATATAAGAGTAACATTGTTTTACATCCTTTTCACTAAAAAGCATGAAATTACTATATTCTATGCTAGAAAAGTATATCTTATTTATTAAATTCTGATGGCATATGCACATGAAGTTAGAATGCACACATTGTGCAGTTTTGTGTGGTCTTGTATCGCATGCCAAAAATTTCAAAGGGTGCAATAGTAAAACTATGCATTATGTGAGCAATGTATATGAGAGTTACGGGAAATTAGGTAAACACAAAATGGAATGAAAAAATTAATGTTAATTTGGTAGGATTTTTTCTAACATTGCCACTTTGTGTAATATTTTATTTCCAGCTCTTGTTTTTCTCAATGACCTCTCAAAGAAAAACCATGGAAAACTAGATTTCCCAATTGGAGAATCAAGGTCAAAGATGGATCAAACATTATATTACCACCAAGGCTCATCATAGTTTTTAATCGAAGAAGATTGTTATAAAAGTCTTAAAAAAAGTTCAAAGAAAAAACAAGGGAGTGCAGAAGTAGTAAACTATTATTGCACCAATATTAACATTCCTGTTAACAATAAGTAATATTGCATTTTTAATCTACAATAAGCATTATTGTAAAAAGTATTCTTCATTGCATTTTTTATTCTTGAAAAAAATTCACCTTGCATGTGCTCTTCATTGCATTCTTTTATGTTTGAAAAAGATTCCCCTTACATGTGCTTTGTTTCTCTATTCTATTCTTATATTTTACATTGTTTATTCTTAAACTTAAACTTTTATCAAATTTGAATCAAATGATAGTGAGCATACAGAGGAGATGAGTAATGAAATACAAATTATTAGTTCAATGAATAGTTGCATAGATAAATTAGAGCATTGGTCTCATGCATGCATTATCTCTCTTATTAAAAAATATGAAGAAATTTATCTCCAACTTAATCATGAAAATTTTGGGTAAAAGCATTAGGATCAATTAGCTACAGATGTTAACAAAAAATACAACTCACACTTTACAGGAAACAACATAGATATAAATGGAACAGACTTAAGCAAACTTTTAAGAAAGAAAAGATGAGAGAGAACTCAATTGGAGCCCAACCAAGTCATTGGTTGTATTATGAAAATATAAATCATGTTGTTGGAAAACCTCATAAAATTATTGGTATCATAGGAGGATATGATGGAATGAATTGGAAAGCATGTGACAATATTCCTTCAAAATTTGAAATAGCAAAAAAAAATATTAGAGAAGGTTTAGATTATAGTGAGAAAGGTGAGCTTAAAGAACAAAGTTCTTTCATTGTCCATGTAAACAAAAATTCCAAAAAAGAAAAGAAAAAATGAAAGCTCAAAATTATGTTGGGGTGGAGGGGCAAAAAAATTTAAAAACAAAAAGCTAAAGTTAATTCTATTGTTGAAACTATTAGAGAAAGCATGAGATTGTTTACGAGCATCTTTAAAGAAGTTGAAACAAAGAGAATGGCACAAATGGATAAATTGATTGATATGCAACTTCAAATTGCATAGTTGTTTGCTTCAAAGTCAAAAAATTGAAAGGTAATATACTTAAGTTAAATATAGTTAACATTATTTATAATTTATATATTAATATTATATGTTTAACTTTCTAAATAAGCTTGTTTATATTTGCTCTTATGGTTGTTAGGTAAAGATATTGGCGATTTTTGAAGATAGTTTTCAATTAAATAAAATAGAAAGTGAAGATGCTATCTGTTTTGGAGATTATTTTTCAGTTGGATGAAAAAGAAAGTCTATAGTACTTGCCAAAAATGCTCTAGATATATGAGAAAAAATACTCTAATTTAAAATATTTACGCTTATCATACTCAATTATATGTAATCAAGTATTCTTGTAAACAAACTGGTAATGGCTGACTATTTATATTAATTACATGTATTTAATCTTTTTGTGAAATCTAATGTTTAAAAACCATGACTATCAATTCAAGTAGAATCCAACCAACCAAACCTCATCGTTACAAAATCCAATCTAATGTGTAATGGCTTGTCATGTAACTAAAGAAATATCATTGGAGAAACTACCACTTCTTGAACTTAATTTTATAAATTTACCCAATTCATTAAATAAGAATTAAAGCACACACTATTTAAATTTGGAAAACTATCCTAAATAGTTTTTGTTACGTCCTTAACCGTAGAGATTTGTTGGTCAAGTTCAATGTCACTCATTATCTTTTTCACAATGATTGTATACATTAGCATAACTCACTAATATTGAACCTATCACTTCTATGTTGCAAGTTTAAATTTATTTATTGTCAAATGGTTGTTTCCTTTCTTTACTTTACTTTCAACATGTTTGTTCCTTATATGTGATTGTTTATTAAATTTCTATCACTGAAATGTTACTATGATTTTGAGAATTGCAAAACAGGTTTTTGTTGTATGTTTTTTAAGAAAATGTCTTAAACTGTATGTACGTTTTTTCTATGTTTCAGTTAGATTTCTCTAAATAGATTTGTCATTTTCATGTTACAAGAAATGAAATGAAAACATTGTGAATAATAACTAACAAAAATTTTGAATTTTTATTATAATTATTTTATTATTTTCTCAAACAAAGATATCACTTTTTGCATGGTTTTGCTTCATGATAGATGCTACAAGCTCTTTTTTTTCTAAGGTGTTTGCTTTAAACTTGCCTTTTAAACCTTATATAATTTATTTACAAAAATGATATGGACTATAACCAGATCTCATCATCGAAATGATGTCACCAAATTGTAGCGATATATTGACCATGATAGTTACTTGAGGAGAAATCACATCTATTACCTTAGCTCTTTGATTTTTTTGTAAACTCTTCCATGGGATATTTTCTAATTTTTGGCACAACTTGAAACAAACTCTTACTTACCACTTGGACATCAAATTGAAAACTATTCTCAAGCGATGTGGATACCACTACAACTACTACAACCACCACTAGTATCATATCAAAATTATGATAAATTTCTATATCAAAGTCACTACAAACATATTTATTAGCGTCTTCTAAATCACATTGCATTATAGTAGCCTTAGTATTTTCAATGGGATATTTGTGTGCTAGCATTTTTGTTGATTGCAAAACATTCACATCTAACTCTTTTAATTTTTCAAAGCTTGAAAAACTCTTGGTTTCAAGACTTAGCTACCATTTTACCCACTTGTTGCATATATTCTTCTATCTTATCATTATTGTAGTTGGAACAATTATAGATGAGACAATTGTGTAAGAAAAAAACTCATTGAATGTGATGCTACTTTGATGCTTTATGAACCATCAAGGCCAAACTACTCTTGAAACCAAACTAAAAAGCTAATAACAAGAAATTCATACAAAAGTTTGATGTATGAGAAGTATTCTATTTTGAGATGTATGAAAAATGTTAATCTTATAAAATAGTGGCTTAACTTCAATTTCAATTCAAATATAGTTTCAGTTCATTATCAATATTGCATCATTTTGTTAACTTTGAAAACACGTCACTAAACTCAAAAGCCACTTTACTAGAACTAAAACTAATTTGATTTNTTCATTATCAATATTGCATCATTTTGTTAACTTTGAAAACACGTCACTAAACTCAAAAGCCACTTTACTAGAACTAAAACTAATTTGATTTAAAAATTTTTACATAAATGTAACAAAATAAGTTGGAGGAATATCAAATAAGTTCAAGAGATAATAGACTGTGATTTGAGCAACAAAGATACATGATTATCAAAATAATTTTCAGATTTTAGTTTTTCAAATCCCTTGCAATGAATATTAGTCCTTGCAATGACAAAAATAATAGTCAAATAATGTTATTTGAACAATATTTTGAAGTTAATAATAAAAGATAAATCACTTACATTTGTTGTGCAATTAAATCATATTGTTTCTTCCATTCACAAAATATAATATCTCTTATATTTTTTCCCATTTCTCTTTTTGTGGTTCAAGATCTTAAAGCTCTAGTTGAATTTGATTGAATTTCTCCAAGGTCTTGCTCTAATTCATAATGAAGTTGAAGAAAATTATGAAGCACACAACATGCCATAATGAACTTGGGAACTTTATATAATTTCATTCTAACAAATTGAAAAGTCCTCCATCTTTCCTTTAACAAAGCAAAAGCATGTTCTAGTTTCACTCTTCCTCTTGATAAAAACTTATCAAATTGTTTACAATCTTTTGAATTGAGATTTCTATATGATTTCAACACTTTTGAAGAAATAGGATACGTAGAATCAGTAATTAAAATAGGATAAATAGTAGTCCCTTCAAAGTTAAAAGTATTCATTCCAATGGCTTGCATCATGCATTTACTTGGGTGCATTTACACATACATTCCAAAAAACTTTTTTTGCATCACATATTACTTGCAATAAAACACTATAGCAATGATGTCGATTGTAATAGCTTATTGGATTATGGTCTAAATCAGGGGCACTACCTAGATTTATAGGTGTGCTATCCATTGCTTCACAAATCATTGGTAACAATGTAAGTGAGTGAAAATCACTTAAAATTTTATATAGTCATTCACCAAACGATATTATTATGTACCTGTTTTGCAAATGATCTACAATTATATTAATTATTAACCAAACATACTTCTGCACAATTGATTCCCCTACACAATATAATTCAGCCATTGTACATGTTGACATATTATGACCAAGATAATGCAAAACTAGATAGAGTGCTTTTTCTGGTTGTAATGGCTTCATTTAATAATTTCTGATAGAGAAAATATGTCATTTTGTAATGCATCCTATATAACTTTTTCAACCTTGATTTATCTAATTTCCATATTTCACTTTGAACAATATTCTAGAAGATATTTTGTTGTGGAAATCTCCACCATTCCTTATTTGATTGTGATAAAGTCTGACTTTCATATATAGTAACAAACATGGAGCATACTTGAAACTATAATTGATACAGTGAGGTAATGAAATCATTGGTTAAAAATTCTTTTAGTAAACTCATCCATATCATAAAAAACATTTTGTCTATTTTCCTGCAAATAAAGTAAACTTGATAAATATACTAAAGGTAATTTTACATCTAAATAATTTTTAAGGCATATGTATTCAAAACTTTTTCTCTCAAAACATATGTAATAAAAAAAATTTAGAAGTAGAACTCACCAGGAGTAAATTATAAAAACAACAAAAATGATGAGTACATTATATGAACAACTTGCATAGGAATATGTGTGGTAAACAAAATAAAACAACTTGAATTTTTTAAAATTCAACTTAAAATAACATTGATGAAGTTTTGAGATTAAATGCAATCTTATGTTACCGACCTTGGTTCAAATTTGTAACTTGTTTGCAGCTTTTCTGTATTTAACACCAAGCTTTTTTACACTATAGGTTGCTCCTTTATTTTCACTTTCATGATTTAAAATGGTAGCTTTTCAGAAAATATGTTGCCTGCCCTGCAAGTGATCATTGCTAATGGTAGAATGGCTTCCATTTGTATTTTAAAACTACCCTTGCTGCTGAGTGGCTCTTTTTGCTGTTTCAAACCCAAAAGAAAAAAAAATTCCTTTCGTGCATATATTTTAGTTGTTTTAGGCACAGCTTTTTTTCCATGTGCATCATGCGAAAATAGATACTTTAGACACGGCAAAGCACTCCACTGCCGTGTGCAGAGGACATGAGATTCCAACCCTGCCGTTCATAACTTTCCCATCCTGCACGGGTGGAACCGTGCTTTTCGTTTCGGTATCTTTGACCAGTATTTCATTTCATTCAAAGGTATCTGAAATTCCATCTTTCTAATATTAATATCTAATAAATAAGGCGGCATGGTAATGTACTACGCAGTATTTCATTTCATTCAAAGGTATCTGAAATTCCATCTTTCTAATATTAATATCTAATAAATAAGGCGGCATGGTAATGTACTACGCAGCGCTCGATACCGCGGCACTTGTGGCTAGAACCGTTACTAAAGTCACGGATCATTGTTCAGAACTTTAATGTGGGGTTGGGCTTGCGGCTACAGTGTTTGGTGGTAATTTTTCACCTCTCATCACGGCTTCCAGATTAATTTCCGATGAGTCAAAGAAATGAGAAATCGTTTTGCTGTTTCACACCAGTGTTAGTCTCTTATCTCTTATCGCTTAATTTAATTTTGCAGTAAGACAAAAAAAGGAAAAAAAAAAGTCACCCAAATGTTCAAGCAGTTCAAATGGATCGCATTCTGTTTTACTGGACGAAATAACAAACAGGCAGACTCAGGAAACATGCAAAAATTGCAGATTGTGCGATCTTTGTCATGTGCTAGTTCCAGCTTGACACCAAATCAGCCATGGCTTTGCTGGAGCTTCCACTACATTGCAGAGCTTCGCTGGCCTCGTGCTTCAGCAGGAGCGCCCGTTCTCTGGCTCTTCGTCCCTGCTCGCCTTCCATCAGCTGCACAATCGCCTTCTCAAGATACTCGGCCTTCACGAATCCATCGTCGTCTCTCTGCAGCGGAACTCCCAACGCCTATTCCTGAACAATCATCAAAGCATTGGTGGATTGCTCTGCGGCCACCGGCCACGGAATGATGGGCACGCCGCAGCAGATACTCTCCAGAGTGGAGTTCCATCCGCAGTGGCTCACGAACCCAGCAATGGCCGCATGTCGCAGAATTGCTAACTGCGGGACCCATGTTTCTGTAACAAAGCCGTAGTGGTTCCCAAATAATCCTGCATTCTTTTGTTCCGCTTCTGCCCCGGGAGGCCTACGAAGAATCCACAGGAACCTCTGCTTGGAGTTGCGCAGAGCCTGTTGTATCTGACACAGCTGGGGCTCTGAAAGAGTAGCCATGCTTCCGAAGCACAGGAACAGCACAGAGGCTTGCGGCTGCTGATCTAGCCAGGTTAGGCAATACGCGTCTCCGTCGTCTGCGTTGTCTGATCGCACAATGGGGCCTATGCAGTATACCCGTGATATCATCTCCTTCATCTGTTTGACCACATGGAGCTTAACGTACATGAAGTCATGCAGTGTTAGGTACCAAAGCACCGAAAACCTAGAAAATAGGGTCGAACCCGTCCGTGATATTATAAGATTTTTACCTTTTTTAAAAAAATTTGGAGTAGAAGCATTACGATCAATTAATTGTAGATGTTAACAAAAAATGCAAGTCACACTTTACAAGAAACAATGCAAATATAAATGGAACAGACTTAAGAAAACTTTTAAGAAATAAAAGATGAGAGAGAACTCAACTAGAGCCCAACTAAGTCATTGGTTGTATTATGAAAATATAAATCGTGTTGTTGGAAAATCTCATAAAATTACTGGTATCATCGGAGGATATGATGGAACGAATTGGAAGGCATGTGAAAATATTCCTTCAAAATTGGAAATAGCAGAAAATAATATGAGAGAAGGTTTAGATTATAGTGAGAAAGGTGAGCTTAAAAGAACAAAGTTCTTTCATTGTCCATGCAAATAAAAATTCCAAAGGCAAAGAAAAAATGAAAGCTCAAAATTATGTTGGGGTGGAGGGGAAAAAAAAAAGAAAAAAAAAAGCCAAAGTTGATTCTATTGCTGAAAGTATTGGAGAAAGCATGAGATTTTTTACAAGTACCTTTAAAGAAGTTGAAATAAAGCAAATGGCATAGATGGATAAATTGATTGATATGCAACTTCAAATTGCACAATTGTTTGCTTCAAAGTCAAAAGATTGAAAAGTAATATACTTAAGTTAAAATAGTTAACATTATTTATAAACAATATATTAATATTATATGTTTAGCTTTCTAACTAAGCTTGTTTTTTATTTGCTCTTATGGTTGTTAGGTAAGGATATTGGTGATTTTTGAAGATAGTTTTCAATTGAATAAAACAGAAAGTGAAGATGGTATTCGTTTTGGAGATTATTTTTTAGTTGCATGGAAAAAGAAAGTATACAGTACTCGCCAAAAATGCTCTGGATATATGAGAAAAAATACTTTAATTTAAAATATTTACACTTGTCATATTCAGTTATATGTAATCAAGTATTCTTGTAAACAAACTAGTAATGGTTGACTATTTATATTAATTACATGTATTTATTCCTTTTGTGAAATCTAATGTTTAAAAACCATGACTATCAATTGGAGTAGAATCCAACCAAACCTCATTGTTACAAAATCCAATCTAATGTGTAATGGCATGTCATGTAACTGAAGAAATATCGTTCGAGAAACTACAACTTTTTGAACTTAATTTTATAAATTTACCTAGTTCATTAAATAAAAATTAAACCACATATTGTTTAAATTTGGAAAAATATACTAAATAGTTTTTGTTACATCCTTAACCTTAGAGATTTATTAGTCAAGTTCAATATCACTCATTATCTTTTTCACAATGCCTGTATACATTAGCCTAACTCACTAATATTGGACCTGTTACTTCTATGTTGCAAGTTTAAATTTATATATTATCAAATGGTTGTTTCCTTTCTTTACTTTACTTTCAACATGTTTGTTCCTTATATGTGATTGTTTATTAAATTTTTGTCACTGAAAATGTTACTATGATTTTGAGAATTGCAAAATAGGTTTTTGCTATATATTTTTTAAGAAAATTGCTTAAACTATATGTACATTTTTTCTATGTTCCAGTTAGATTTCTCTAAATAGATTTGTCATTTTCATGTTACAGGAAATGAAATAAAAACATTGTGAACAATAACTGACAAAAAAAATTGAATTTTTATTATAATTATTTTATTATTTTCTCAAACAAAGCTATCACTTTTTGCATGGTTTTGCTTCATATGAGATGCTACAAACTCCTATTTTTGTAAGGTGTTTGCTCTAAACCTACCTTTTAAACCTTGTATAATTTATTTACAAAAATGATATGGAGTAAAACCAGATCTCATCATCGAAATGATGTCTCCAAATTGTAGTGGTATATTGACCGTGATAGTTACTTCAGGAGAAATCACATTTATTACCCTTAGTTCTTTTATTTTTTGTGAACTCTTCCATGGGACATTTTCTAATTTTTGGCATAGTTGGAAATAAACTCTTGCTTACCACTTAGACATCAAATTGAAGACTATTCTCAAGCAATGTGGATATCGATACAACTGCCACAACCACCACTAGTATCATATCAAAATTATGATAAATTTCTATATCAAAGTCACTGCAAAGCTATTTATTAGCATCTTCTAAATCACATTGCATTATAGTAGCCTTAGTATTTTCAATGGGATCTTTGTGTGCTAGCATTTTTGTTGATTGCAAAACATCTAACTCTTGTAATTTTTCAAAGCCTAAAAAACTCAGGTTTCAAGATTTAGCTACCATTTTAACCACTAGTTGCATATATTCTTCTATCTTACCATTATTATAGTTGGAACAATTACAGATGAGACCATTGTTAGGAAAAAAGCTCATTGAATGTGATACTGCTTTGATGTTTTATGAACCATCAAGGCCAAACTACTCTTGAAACCAAACTAAAGAGCTAATAATAGGAAATTCATATAAAATTTTGATGTATGAGAAGTATTCTATTTTGAGATGTATGAAAAATGCTAATCCTATGAAATACTGGCTTAACTTCAATTTCAATTTAAATACAGTTTCAATTCATTATCAATATTGCATCATTTTGTTAACTTCCAAAACATGTCACTAAGCTCAAAAGCCACTTTACTAAAACTAAAACTAATTTGATTTAAAAAAATTTTACATAAATGTAACGAAATAATTTGGAGGAATATCAAATAAGTTCAAGAGATAATAGACTATGATTTGAGAAACAAAGGTACATGATTATGAAAATAGTCTTCAGATTTCACTTTTTTAGATCCCTTGCAGTGAATAGTAGTCCTTGCAATGACAAATATAATAGTCAAAAAATGTTATATTTGAACAATATTTTGAAATTAATAATAAAAGATAAATCACTCACATTTGTTACACAATTAAATCATATTGTTTCTTCCATTCACGAAATATAATATCTCTTATATTTTTTCCCATTTCTCTTTCTGTGGTTCGAGATCTTAAAGCTCTAGTTAAATTTGATTGAATTTCTCCAAGGTCTTGCTCTAATTCATAATGAAGTTGAAGAAAACTATGAAGCACACAACATGCCATAATCAACTTGGGAACTTTATATAATTTCATTTTAACAAATTGAAAAGTCCTCCATCTTCCCTTTAACAAAGCAAAAGCATGTTCTATTTTCACTCTTCCTCTTGATAAAAACTTATCAAATTGTTTATGAACTTCTGAATTGATATTTCTATATGATTTCAACACTTTTGAAGAAATAAGATATGCAGAATGAGCAATTAAAATAGGATAAATAGTAGTCCTTTCAAAGTTAAAAGTATTCATTCCAATGGCTTACATCATGCATTCCCTTGGATGCATTTACACATACATTCGAAAAAAACTTTTTCTGCATCACATATTACTTGCAATAAAACACTATAGCAATGATGTCAATTGTAATAGCTTATTGAATTATGGTGTGAATGAGGAGCACAAGCTAGATTTATATGTGTGCCATCCATTGCTTCACAAATCATTAGTAACAATGTAAATGATTGCAAATCACTTAAAATTTTATATAGTCATTCACCAAATGATATTATTATGTACCTGTTTTGCAAACGATCTACAATTATATTAATTATTAACCAAACATATTTCCACACAATTGATTCCCCCACACAATATAATTCAGCCATTGTACATGTTGATGTATTATGACCAAGGTAATGCAAAACTAAAGAGATTACTTTTTCTGATTGTAAGGGCTCTCAAACATACTGTAATGCTTCACTGTTTCATAAATATGGTTGTATTTCATTCAATAATTTCTGATAGAGAGAATATGTCATTTTGTAATGCATCCTATATAACTTGTTCAACCTTGATTCATCTACTTTCCATATTTCCCTTTGAACAATATTATAGAAGATATTTTGTTTTGGAAATCTCCACAATTTCCTATTTGACTATGATAAAGTTTGACTTTCATATATAGTAACAAACATGGAGTATACTTGAAACTGTAATTGATACATTGAGGTAACAAAATCATTGGTTAAAAATTCTCTTAATAAACTCATCCATATCATAAAAAACATTCCGTCTATTTTCATGCAAATAAAGTAAACTTGATAAATATACTAAAGGTAATTTTACATCTAAATAAATTTTAAGAGATACCTATTCAAAACCTTTTCTCTCAAAACATATATAATAAAAAAATTAGAAATAGAACTCACCAGAATGAGGAGTAAATTATAAAAACAACAAAAATGATGAGTACATTATAAGAACAACTTGCATAGGAATATGTGTGGTAAACAAAATAAAACAACTTGAAATTTTTTTTATTCAACCTAAGATAACATTGATGAAGTTTTGAGATCAAATGCAATCTTAGGTTACCAACCTTGGTTCAAATTTGTAAGTTGTTTGCAGCTTTTCTGTATTCAACACCATGCTTTTTTACACTATAGGCTGCTCCTTTATTTTCACTTTCTTGATTTAAAGGTAGCTTTCGAGAAAATATGTTGCGTGCCTTGCAATTGATCGTTGGTAATAATGGTAGAATGGCTTCAATTTGTATTAAAAACTACCCTAGTTGCTGAGCGGCTCCTTTTGCTGTGTGAAACCGAGAAGGAAAAAAAATTCCAAGTTTTACCCATAGCGCTCGATACCGCGGCAATACCGCGGCACTTGTGGTTAAAAGCGTTACCAAAGTCACGGATCAATGTTCAGAACTTTAATGTGTGGTTGGGCTTGCGGGTACAGTGTTTGGTGGTAATTTTTCACCTCTGATCACGGCTTCCAGATTAGTTTCCGATGAGTCAAAGAAACGAGAAATCGTTTGTGGTTAAAAGCGTTACCAAAGTCACGGATCAATGTTCAGAACTTTAATGTGTGGTTGGGCTTGCGGCTACAGTGTTTGGTGGTAATTTTTCACCTCTGATCACGGCTTCCAGATTAGTTTCCGATGAGTCAAAGAAACGAGAAATCGTTTGTGTTAAAAGCGTTACCAAAGTCACGGATCAATGTTCAGAACTTTAATGTGTGGTTGGGCTTGCGGCTACAGTGTTTGGTGGTAATTTTTCACCTCTGATCACGGCTTCCAGATTAGTTTCCGATGAGTCAAAGAAACGAGAAATCGTTTGCTGCTTGACACCAGTGTTAGTCTCTTATCTGTTTTCCGAAAACAAAATCCAGCTTCCATCAGAGATCGCTTAATTTAATTTTGCAGTAAGACAAAGAAAAAAAGAAAAAAAAATCACCCAAGCAGTTCAAATGGATCGCATTCTGTTTTATTGGACGAAATAACAAACAGGCAGACTCAGGAAACATGCAAAAATTGCAGATTGTGTAATCTTTGTCATGTGCTAGCTCCAGCTTGACACCAAATCAGCCATGGCTTTGCTGGAGCTTCCACTACATTGCAGAGCTTCGCTGGCCTCGTGCTTCAGCAGGAGCGCCCGTTCTCTGGCTCTTCGTCCCTGCTCGCCTTCCATCAGCTGCACAATCGCCTTCTCAAGATACTCGGCCTTCACGAATCCATCGTCGTCTCTCTGCAACGGAACTCCCAAGCCATATTCCTGAACAATCATCAAAGCATTGGTGGATTGCTCTGCGGCCACCGGCCACGGAATGATGGGCACGCCGCAGCAGATACTCTCCAGAGTGGAGTTCCATCCGCAGTGGCTCACGAACCCAGCAATGGCCGCATGTCGCAGAATTGCTAACTGCGGGACCCATGTTTCTGTAACAAAGCCGTAGTGGTTCCCAAATAATCCTGCATTCTTTTGTTCCGCTTCTGCCCCGGGAGGCCTACGAAGAATCCACAGGAACCTCTGCTTGGAGTTGCGCAGAGCCTGTTGTATCTGACACAGCTGGGGCTCTGAAAGAGTAGCCATGCTTCCGAAGCACAGGAACAGCACAGAGGCTTGCGGCTGCTGATCTAGCCATGTTAGGCAATACGCGTCTCCGTCGTCTGCGTTGTCTGATCGCACAATGGGGCCTATGCAGTATACCCGTGATATCATCTCCTTCTTCTGTTTGACCACATGGAGTTTACGTACATGAAGTCATGCAGTGTTAGGTAGTTATATTATAAGATTTTTACCTTTTCTAAAAAAATTTAATTAGTTTATCGTCGTCGCTTGCTGTTGTCGGTTCTACCTTGACATGTACGTTTAATATCCATGGTCCCCGCTTAAAGTAGTTGGTGGTCCGGACTGATTGGACTTCTTCTTGGTGATGCCTTAGTATTTAACTTACAATAATCAAAGTGTTTTGAATCAAGAAGTGAAAGACATTGTTATGGTTTTCAAAAGTTAAGTGAAAGACATTGTGATATTTTACGGGACTATATTTACAAAGTTGCTTTGAGCCGTGGTGTGCTACCATGCCATTGTTGATAAAAATAACCATCTATGTATAAAGGTATGATTGTATATCATCTTTAAAAAAGGGTGTTTTTGGTAGGCATAATATGTATACATGAAGTTCAAATTCAACTTCATTTGGTTTTGAAAATTAAAAGAGTAAATGGGAGGGGTTAGGACCCAAAACAATTTTAAGTATAGAAATACCCCTAACACATAAATCTAACATGATACATTAAAAGAATTATAGAGGAATACAAGGATGCCTTTTAAGTATGACTCAAATTGGTAACCTCTTACCTACAAATCCCTAACTAACAATGAGTTAACTACTCGAGTTACCTATTATTGGCTTTGAAGGAAAAAAGAGATTTATGTATTTTAAATATCAAAAGCCTATAATTGGTCTCCTATCATAGTTCTTACTATTGTAAACTTAATAAAAAATCCATTATAATGAGTTTACCAATAAACATTGTTAATATTACATCAATAAGTACTCTAATCAAAATATATTTTACTTGTGCCTTAATTTGGTATATTAGCTTAGTAGGAAGATTCTTAACATAGAAGCACTAGGTGACAAGTCACACGCATAAAGGTGATCTAGTTTTTTTAGTTGTTGTTTGTCAAACTAATACCTTGATGGATGGGTTGATATGATAATTATCACTAGTTTAGCTATATATTTATAATATATATCTATTATTTGGCCGAGAGAATCTTATATATTTTACAAATTCATAAAATCTCAAATTGACTCATTAAGAATTAATATTTCTATTGAAAACCAAAATCAAAATGACTATACGTTATTCATTAATAATTCTTGTGAAAAGTTCTATTAATTTGATCCATAGTGTTTTTTCTCCATGGCCTAGACTTTACATTGTGTTTTTTCCCATGGCGAGGACTTTCCATTGTGTTTTATCGATGGCGTTTTTCTCCATCGTGGGATCTACATGCAAGGTGACAAAATACACTGCCCCCTCCCCCCATTGCACCACACGTATTAGCCTCTCCGTCAAAATTATTATTGACCTTGATATGTAGCCTATTACAACACCTAATATAAGGGCTCCTAATTGGCTAGATAATGCATTGTTCATTTTCCGAAGCAACTTCCATTTTTTTTTTGTTGATGACTATAAGATGTAACCCTTGATATGCTACATAAGGTAATATGGACAACCATCCTCTAACATTTAAAATACTATCATTGTTGTCATTATTGATGAGCATGAAACGTAGCCCTTAAAATGTCACAGGATGTGATGTGGAACACAAGGACTAGCATTTCATTTTGATGACCTTACTGCTTCCAATGTTACCTAATCTGATATGAGCCTACTGATTTTTTTGACTTTATCAACGACAGTTCCATGGGCCCCAAACTATTTGATTGAACACCGTTTCACTTTGAAAGTGAAAATCATTAAAATGTGACGTGAACGATTTGGACTGGTTGAATTTTACTGCACAAGTTGCGAGTTGCAATCGAAACAGGGAAACTTTCCTACAAATGAATTTAATATCCGGACGAGTCCAGAAGAAACTTTCTGGTGTGGGTGAATTATCGTATTATCGGAACACTGAAAAGAAAAATAATGGGGAAGAAAGAAAAAAAAAACAGGCATTGAACAAACACCAAAGTTTTGGCAGCCTCGTAATTTTGCAGACAAAAAAATGCAACTTACCAGCACACGAGCAGAATCCTCCAATGCATCGAAGCTGTTCACAAGAATTCCTGCAGGCAACCTCTCTCTCATAATGAAAGCGGCGTCTCGAAGCACGCGGAAGATGGAGCTGGACGGGTCCATGAACAATTCACTCGGCAAATCCTTGACAGCCATGGCAGGCAAACCAGGCAAATGAATACCCGAATCCAATCCTAGAAATGGAACCGAGAGATCAGGAAACCAGTGCATCAAGCTCAGAAACGCAACACTGTTAGTGAAAAATATGTAGGTGGGGATGCCGGCTCTGGTCATCTCTTGCGCATAGCTCGTGAACAGAACTGTTGTCACGAAGGCACGGACTCTTCCACAACCGCTGAGAATTTGCTTCAGTGAAGGCAGGCATTCCTTAGCCAATGAATCTGGGTTTCCCGATTCTTCCGGAGGACTCTGGATCTCCATATTATGTACGCGGATGTGTGGACAGGAGCTGCAAAGGCGATCCAGATACAGAGGAGCCTGCGTAGAATTGAATTTGCTGGTATTGGCTAATGTAAAAGTCACCTCACAATTGAAATCGGAGCACAAGCGCCTGGCTAGCTCCCCAAATGGAATAACATGCCCCATGATGGTGATTGTGAACATGTGAATATGCAATCTTTCTGGTTCTTGTTCTTTTTGCTGCTCTGCCATGGCTGTGTGATCAGAGCTATACAAGGTTGGCATATATGATAGTTGGGGTGAGTTTCTCTGTTATCTGCACTTCTTCTGGACTTCTTCTGGAGTTTCCATGAACGGGTGTTCAGTCGGCTGATTTTAAGAATAGGTACAGAGCATGAGATCATTCAAAGTGGTTGAGAAATCTGGCACGCGCAAGAACTGTTTCAAGTTTGAAAACCCCACCAATATCAACAGCGTTTTTGTACCTTAACTTTTATTTTAATATCATAATAAAGTGGACCGTTTCAAATGGATTAAAACAGCACGACTTGTTCCGCGACGGGAGGTGTGTCGAAGTCTCTCACTGGCATGGAGTGATAAATATTCGCGATATGCTATTCCATTAAATCCGCGACACAATTTCAACCACTTGCATTATACGATCTCCATTTTCAGAGTCTACTTCACTTTATAAACAAATAAATAATAAACTAAATAACATGGTCTACTTTTCTCTAAACCAGGCCCGGCACACTTGTATGTGCATCCGCGTAAGCGACCTATGTTTACCTCAGCAAAGATTGCTCGCTCGTATGGTCTACTTTTCTCTAAACCAGGCCCGGCACACTTGTATGTGCATCCACGTAAGCTACCTCAGCAAAGATTGCTAGCTCGTGTTTAGAAGGATTTGAGGAAATCTGTTTACTTCTGAAATCTTGGCAAACAATTTAGGTCTTCTGTTTGATAATGAACCTTTATGGATTTTATAGGATTTTTGTACGAAATATATAAATAATAATACAACAAGAAGGCTTCCCGATACCATTTTACCGGAAAGACATCTCATCTAAGGAGAGAGAGAGGTGTTAGGACTTGCTTGGTTTCCTGAATCTGTAATTGTTGAATGTTCCGAGAAGATTACATTTCAAATGATGAAATTTGAAAGGAATAAAAAATACAATAAAAATGACGGGCTCAACGGGCTCAACATGAATCTGAAGATTCATTTGGTAACACTGTATGGAACCAGCTGAAACCAAATAAATTTTTAAATATTATTAGTGGAATCAAACACTGAATTAGATCTAGGTGAAGCTTCATAAAAAAGGTGAATTTAGATCAAGAAAATAGAGAAGCACCTTTATTTCATTCTGTATTGTTAAGAGATCAAGATAGAGATTATATTATGGCTTCATCTCATCACAAATTTGGTTCTAGCAGGTCAATGACAAAGATACCAAAGGTTCATCATAACCTATTGTTGTCCAAATTCACATTCATAGAGAAAGTGGTTGCTCATATTAAAAGTTTAAAAAATTAGAAGCTCAAAACATAGAAATTTTGGGTACCCTAATGAAAGCAAGGATAAAAATTGTTATTAATCAAGAGGGAAAGATAGTGCATTGACTTAAGATTATTGAAATCAAAAATACAAAACAAGGTAGGATAGAGTAAAAAGAAGAAGGTAAGGTAGAAAGCAATGATGTGGAAACAATTTACAACAACTTCAGATTTTCTGGCCTAGAGGAAGTAGAAAATGAAGATGTGAACACACTAAAAAAAATATTAAAGGAGAAGATGTTCATCTTTGAACAACAAAATCTTAAAGGTCATTGAAGTTAGACTAAAGGGTGAGAGAACTTGAAATAGTTTGGTGGAATTTTGTATCATAGATGTAAAAGAGAAAGTTTAAGAACATTGCAAACAATGAGGTGTTAGTTCAATGGTAAGAGCCTCAACATGCAAATCCCAAGTTACAAGTTTGATTTCAATACTTAATGCTAAATTATGAAAAAAAAAAGATAAAAAAGAATCCTAAATTTGGTATGCTTTATCAAATCCAAAAGGGTCCCAATGGATATAAGTAAATATAGTTACTTTTAGTTTTAGCTCAAACTTTAATTAGACAAGGACTTACCTAAATGAGAATCTAGTGTGTTGAGAAATGACAAAAGATCAAAATAGCTATAGAGGTTGGAATGTTGGTATATTGTAAATGATATGCTAAAAAAATTTCAAAAAACATATAAATGCTTTACATTATGGTCAACTTAATATTAAAGGATTAGTTGCTGCTAGTATGGTTACTACCCTATTTGGAAGAAATATTTTAACAACTTTTGACATTTTTGGCTTACTTGAAACTTTAAAGATAGAAGATTACTTAGATTTTTGTATCCTAGGTTTTCAAAAATATTCAATTAAAAATAAGAAGATAACAAAGAGAGAAAGGATCTTGAATGGCACTATATTTTTGCTATAAGATAAATATATACATTTTTATAGAAGGCTATAAAATAGATAATCATAAATAGTATATATGGTTAAAAATTACATTCTCATTAACTGCTATATTTCTTTATTTTTGTTATTTCACACCAAAAAGTTATTTTATGTGGAGATGTTAATCCTCTCATTAGAATAAAAAAAAAGTCTATGTTTGGAGTGAAAGAAACTAGACTTTACAAGTACAAAATATGGTAAATACTTTCAGTCTATCCTAAGATTTGGCATAGTTTTATAGTGTGAGAAAACCAATTTGGATTTATTTAGGGTAATATACTATATAGGCTATTTTCTTGATAGAATAATTAATAGAGAAATTTAGACAACATAGAGAAAATCTACATCTGATCTTCATTAACTTGGAAAAAGAATATAATAGAGTGCATAGAGATATTATTTGGTGGACCTCGCAAAGGAAAAACATCTCTGATAAATATATTTGAGTGATGCAAGATGTGTATGAACAAATTACCATGGGAATTAGAATAGTTCTGGTACCACATCTAATTTTCCACCACAATTGGTCTACATCAAGTGTTTGCACTTAGTCCATACTTATTTTCTATTCTTATGGATGAATTAGCAAAGGAAATGCATGATGAAATCCTTCGGTGTATGTTATTTAAAGATAATAATGTCTTGGCATATATAGCTTAAAAAATAGTACTTCTAAAATGAAAAAGTGGAGACATGTTTTAGAGTCTAAAAGCTTAAAAATTAGTAGAAGTAAGAAAGAATATATAGAATGTAGTTTTTATAACAACATGAATTGTGGTAAAGTAGAAGTGATAATTCAAGGGAAAAAAGTCCCTCATTGCAAATAGTTTTACTACTTATGATCAATGTTTTAATCAAATGGTGAAATTGATAAAGATGTAAGAAATGGGATTCATATAAGATAGGCTAGTGGTGTTTTATGTGATAAAATAATACCAATAAACTAAAGGAAAAATTTTATAGGATAATCATTTGGCCTATAATCTTATGTAGTGCTAAATGTTGGGCAATGTAGGAGAGGCATGAATAAAAACTCATTATGGAAGAAACACAAATGCTTAGATGGATGTTGAATATTACAAGAAGAGGTAAACTACATAATATAAATATTAAAGAAAGACTTGGAGTTTCTTATATTTTAGTTAAGCTATAAGAATGACATTTTAGATGGTTTGGGCATGTGAAAAGAAGATCAGAAAATAAGCCTATTAAAAAAGGTTGCTACACTACTTGTCTAGGAAAGCCACTTAAAGAAAGGATAAAAAGGACATGGGAAAAATGATTGAAAATGATTTGAATAAACTACAAATAAACAAAGATATCACTCTTCATAGTTGCGAATGGTGAAAGAAAACTCATGTAGTTGACCCTATTTTATTGAGATAAGGCTAGGACGACGACGATGATGATAATTTTCATTTCTATGCAAATAAGAATATAAATTCCTTGTGAAAAATAGATATGTTGAATGTTTAATAAAATAACATTAAAGATGAATACCACATTTTTTTGTAGTGTCCTACATTTCAACACATTAGACATAGAATATTATAGTTACAAATTTGGTTGATTTGATCTAAATGTTACCAAGAATAATTGGTAATTTTCTTAATGATGCTTTCAAAACTCATAACATTTATATTTCTATTATACAATGGATCCAAAGGATTTATAATCGTAACAAAATTTTAGCTTTAGTTTGATAAATAAGTCTCATGAATAATTAATTTCCTATTCTAACACCTCAATCTTATAATTTTTAATTGTATTTCAAAACTTCCATATTATATGATACACATTGTATTATAACACCTCAATCTTATAAGGTTATGATTCTTGATGATGGTTTGGATGCTTGTTGGGTTGATATGCAGCTTTCTTACCCTTTTGGTTTTCCAACTGGTTTTCCAACTTATTGGGTCATGAGGTTGGTATTGGCTTGGGTTCTTTTCCTAGACTCTTAATGAATTTTCTACCCACCTTAGGATATTGATGAGTGGCGAGGTACCCCTACACTCAACCATACGAATACGAGCGTGCACACGTGATCCAGTCAAACTCTGCGGACTAAATGCCTTAACGCCACAAGAAACACTTGGGGTTAATCATTCATTGTCTTCCCAGGCTTGCTTGTATGTGTCGCAATGTATGGTTAAGCAAGTCTGAGGTATGTGATTTTTTTGGTATTTTTCCGTTTATCTCCTAAGCTATGAGGGAAAGGGTTGAGAAACTAACTAACTCTAACTAATGTCCTAAGTCTAAATTAACTAGCGTCAGCATCTGTTCCCACTTACCGGACACACCCTGAACTATGCAACTGTGGCTACCAAACGCTAATCGTTACTGGGATCACCACACGTAACGCAAGTGCTCGAAGTGGTCGTACTGAGGCACCTATTTAGCCTAAGTGTGATAAGCAGCCGATTCCTTAGCTAGCCGTACACACCCGTGGGTGCTCGTAACTAAGTCGTACTTATCACACGTTCTAGCCTAGCAATGAGCAGCCGATTCCTCAACTAGCCGTACACATCGGACTACTACTGGGATTACCAAGCGCAGAATCCTGGAATACGCTACTGGGTTACCAAGCAGCCAATGCTCGTAGTTAAGTTGTACTCATGCGTTGGGACGAGTAGCCGATTCCTTGATTAGTCGTACACATCCGTAGATGCTCGTAATCAAGTCGTACTCGTGCGCATTAGGAAAGCAATAAATAACAACAAATAAAAGCACGTGCTGCAAGGTTTATCCAATCAAGTTCGTCTTTATTGCCGTACACAACTTGGGTTTAGGTTACAAGTTACTCGAATAAAGAGCCGTTCACTCTAGGACTCCTGCGGGCACATGGGAAAAATTCTAACTCTGGAGTGATCAATCTGCCAGAGCTTCGCTATTTCTAGCCAAGATTGGGAAATGAGGGGAGTGCCGCCTCTTATTTATAGATATGGCGGCGGACCGCGATATCGCAGGGAAAGACGTGATATCGCGTATGCGATATCGCGGCATAGTGCATGTTGCGTCTCATCAGATATTAACTTTGGCAATGTACCTAATGGCACACTAGGGGTTAGGGAACTAAGTCTAATTATAAACATAGCATAGGTACTGAATCTTAAGGTCCAAGATGATAAAAAAAAATACATATGTTAGTTCCAAGAATAAGGTTGTTAGACATGGTTAGTCGGTCTAGGTTACAGCCTTACTAAGATATGATTTAAGATATCATCTAATTATTAGTTATGGATGACCAATCTAACATCACCATTGGATTTAGAAGGTTAAAAAATATTAGTAAGGACTATTCATATGTTAAGAATGGAATGCTTGAGTTATGTTAAATTGAGCTTTCAAGGCTGTTAAGGCATGGTTTAAGGGTAAGGATTAAAAATTAAATTTTGGAGTTCCATCTGTCTTAACCATTACATCCAAGAAGCTGAAATTTACCAGAAACTATTCTTCATTCACCAAAAAAGACTCACAGAATAAAAAAATTATGGGCTTCCAAAATCGATAGCTTTTTGAGAGTTCACCCATTCTAGCATTACTCTAGGATGAATATGCTTAAGTACGAAATTTTTATTTTTTGCACTACCAACTTGTCAATTTGAACACAAGCACCAATTTAAATTTCATTTTTCAAATTTAAATTTCGAAACCGAAAATTTCCGTTAGTTGACGGACTTTTTTCTGTTAACTGTGGACACCGGTCGGTAGGGACTGACGGTCTTTCCAATCGCTAATCACTAAGAATTGATGGTCATTCCAGCTACAGACTGGTAGGGGCTAACAGTCACGTGCGTGCCCATTGACACTCCATGGGTGGTAATGCTGGTTGTTGTTGTCGTCGTCGGGCAAGCGGTGCTGGAAGAGGATGGTGACAGCGTAAATTGTGGGTTGGCAGTCTATTCTGCACAGAAGGGGGTGCCGGTGCACCTGCGTTTTCAGTTGCTGTTAGATGTGACAACCAGAGTCTCTCCCCTTCAGCCTCACCGCTTTGCGGGGCCTGGCTGCCACGCAGCATGGCAGTCATAACCATTTTACATTGACCAGATCGATAGTAGTGCGGAAGTTAGGTATTGGGTTTGGTGCGCCGGACATCACGTGTTTAATTCGTGGCCCCACACTTTTTCTTTCTAATTTGAAATTGAACTCTAGAAAATTTTTAAAGTTTACATTTTTTGAAACTGAAATTGAACTTTAGAAAATTTTTAAATTTTACATTTTATTAAAGTACGTATATTATGATAAACTTTAAACTTGAGTATCTTCTAACTCCATTTGGCTCGAATCGTTTAATCAAGCACTATGCATTGGATAAAGTTTTGGGGTTTAAAAACTTAAGTGAAATTTTCATGATTTTGAAAGAGTAAAATAGCCTATTGTATCAAATTGGCCTTAATAAGTTAACATTGGGTAACATGGGGACTTCTAAATGATTTAAGTTTGATCATAAAAAACAACTAGAATAGAAGAAGGATTATTGAACTTGTTTTACCTAGCAAGTGAGAAGGATGAAAGACCTCATTATTGTCTCACAAGTGTTAGCTTCCCTACCAACTATTTGCTAATGATCCTTAGTAGTTACTTAGGGGCGAGGTATCTTATAGTTAGTTTGACTTCATTAAATTCACCAATGTTTGAGCCCTAGATAAGGGTAGATAATAATAAATTATCAAGGTTTATCTATTTAGGAAAGTATAATCCTTGACCACAACTTGGTAGCCTCATAATAGAGACACAAGGATAACCTTAGTCAGTTTAAGGAAGATTCTATCAGTACTATAATGTGGGTAAGAGTTACTTGAACCAATATTACCCTTGTCTCACTAGAGTTGCCTATAGTTAATAAAACTTGTTATGTATAATTAGATCTCCTTGAACTTTGGTCACAAATATCTATGGAAGTCTCTAGAAAGTAATCTTCTTAGTTAGACAATTCATCTTGGACATGATGTACATTTGGTAATGTTTTGTGGTTCTTCCTAGATCATGGCTCCATGGTCTATCATTGGATTTGGATTGTAGTTAGGCCTTGATTCTAATTAGCCCTAGGTTATGGTTTGCTCTTATGTAAGTTATGACATCTCATTTCTAGATGTCATAATAAACATCAAATATTTATAACACTCAACATTATGTGTAAAAATGTGACAAGAAAAATGCAAGAGGAAATGAAAATAATGATTTGTTAATGTGAAAAAAGTGTATCCAGATCATACTCTAAGGGTTTCTTAGGGTTATCTTCCTTCAACATTTATCTCTTAGAGGCAATCCAGCATTGCCACCACAATTAGGCATGTACCTAACCAGAAGCAATTGCTAGTCACCTTCCTATCCTACTTAACCTAATAGTTGTTACTCGCCTTTACCAACTCTACAACTCCATGCTAGCACAATTCTAATTCCCATGTATAAATACCTTGGATGAAACCTCCAAAGGTCATCTAAAGAGATATATTTGTCATTACAATGTGCTCCTTTCAAGTCTAATTACAACTTTATCCTTTTAAGACTTATTACAATAATTAAATTATTTGTTAGAAAGTGACACCATCTTTGTTATGGAATGACATCATTTCAGAATGGGGATTGTTGGTACATTTTTGGCCATTTCATGGAGTAGACTTTATACAATTGTAGTGTCGAAAGTAAATTATTACAAAAAAGAAAGAAGATCTTAAGAATGAAAGGAGATTTCATGTTGAAAAAAGGGAGGGTTCCTAAGCTAAAGAGTTGTGGAGGTATTAAAGCTTGAACAATGGTTTATGTTCCTTCAAGCATTTCGAGATGCTGTGTAATAAGCTCAAAAAGATCTTTGGGATAATAGCTTTTGCGCATTATAAAATCTAGTTGAATGAACAAGCTTAACTTATTACTTTAAAACAAAAGCTTCAATTCTAGTTCATTTTTGGCTTTAGCACATAAGCTATTATTCAATTAAAGTCCTAAAATTGCAAAAAGAATGAGGTGAACTATGCTAAGGTTATTGGAAGTAGAAATTGTTTTAGCTATGGAAAACCTTGTGAGAAAAAAGTTTTATTACACTTAATTTTAAACCTAACACTCCCATTAGCTATAGTTTATTTCACTTTTGGCCTCATCATTAGCTCCTTACAATAAGGATCCGGGATTGTGAAGGCAGAAAAGACTTAGCAAAGATATTTAAGCTCTAAAAAAGAAAGGAAATGAAGCTTCATAAGTCATTATCAATGTATCCAACTTATTAGGAGTGTTATGATCATAATGGCTTGAAGAATAGCATAGCACAAATACGTCACCCCCACAAGCTATTTTGATCAAGCTTTCGTATGGAAACTTTAGATAAATGATAAAAAGTCTAAGTTGAAATCTTGCACATAATAAGGAGCAAAAACATCTCATAAGCTTTGTGGGATTGGTCTAATAAAGAACTTTCGGGTGTTAGCAAATTCTCATCTGGATGGGATTCTCCCATTTAGGTGCTTAAAAGCTCATCTTGATCTTTCAACACATTAACTTTCCACGTTATCTTTTCTTCACATGAGCATACTATTGAGCCTATTCATAAGAATGATTTTCACTGCTATAGACCCATTCTACTACATGGAAATCTACCATGTTAGCATCTAGATTGAGCTTGTTTTCTATATCCAGATGAGTTTTCAGCCTCTACCACATCATCTTCTATCCATGTCAACATGACATCAGCATGATGTTAGTAGTGCCACATCAACAACTAGAGGAATCACATTTTTCATCTAGGTGGATTTTGCTTCATCTACCACAACATCTTTTATAAACATCAACATGAGGCCAAGTTAGCATATTGTTGGTAATTGTTTAGGACCGCCAATGTTGGGTGGCCTCTAGATCTCATGACCTTAGGAAGTCACAAGATTGAAGGTGTTCTTCAAACAAGGTAGAGGTGCTTACTGGTCTCTGGCAACACCAAGGCCTAGATACATCCAAATAGACTTAGTAGTTATGAGATGAACTAATAGTGAGTATGTGTTTGCTGTTGTGAATGTTGAAATGGCTGAGTTGTGTATGAAATTGTAATCATATATCATAAAAGAAATTCAGCTATCTTTGTCAAATATTATGATTTTTTAGAGATTCTTATTTTGTCCAATCACTTAGTCTATATAGTCCCTATAGCACGTTACTTGTAAAAAATAAAATTTTGAAAAAATGTTTGAGCATAATTCTACCAATCTACTCCTAATTTTCCCCAGAGAGAAAGTTCTACAAGAACATAAGAAATAGAGTGAGATTCAATGGACTTAGAAAGAGAAAGAAAAGAAAGCAGATTTGTGTGAAATCTAAAATATTTAAGCAAGATAAATTGATACGAGTAAACACTTTGCAATAAAGCTATTCCTAGTTCAATAACTACCAATTATTCAAGCTTTTAGAGCTCAACAAGTAATTTCACAAAAGACAATCTTATTATACTACCAAAAATGTTGCATAAACTACAAAGTACAAGTCTAGTTAATAGTTGTCAAAGATTGCATTCAATAGAGCTTTCAAAAAATTTGACAATTTCTTGATGGAAATAACAAGGCAATAAACTTTAAAAATAAAGAAGATGTTTCAGTTCCATCAAAGTATCAAAGATTTTTCTAGATTCTCTATGCTCAAAATAGGCAATTTTGTTAAGACATTACTATTAAATTGCTCTTGAGGCTTTTCAACAACATAATCTCTTCTATGGAAAATCTTAATAGGAGTCTAATATTGCACAAAAATAGAGCTATAAAAGCAACCTAGGATAAATCCCAAAATTAAATGCTAAGCATGATACTATCTAAACCATTAGCTAAGCAATTAAAAAAAAATGGGATGAAAAGAACTCATAGAATTAAAACAAAGTAGCTGAATTGATAAATTAGTAAGCAATCTTACAAGCTTCAATATCTTCTTCTTAATCTCCCAAACCTTTCCATACGTTCTATCCTTAAAGCCCTTTTATAGTGACTTTAGGGTAGTTACATCATCATGAGAAGATGAGATAATTTACAAACATTATAGAGGTTGGTTATAACCACCATAGATTTAAGTACTATGATTGACAAGTGTGTGGTAGTTATAACCACCATAGAGATAAATAAGCTATAATTAACAAGTGTTCCATCTAGTTGCTAAGTGGCCTATTTGGTGGTTATAACCACCATGGTAGTTAAGAACTACCATAATTAACAAGTGTTCAATCCATATGGGACTTTGAACAAGTATTCCATAAATTCCTTTCCTTTTTGGAAAAGAATACATTTTTTAACTAGGAACAAGCATATCATGTCAATGCATAATTTAGATGATCATGTGGCATGACATAGTATTGAATAAAAGCTTTCACATTTTTTTGGAACGGGATATGGATTTCTTGCATTGTGCTCTATTTCAATTTCTCCAATATATAATGTATCCTTAGGTACTTTAGCTACCTAAGCCATGGCAAGTATGTCAACATAAAAGCATTGACCAAATATAGGTCATTATGGGGCATAAATATAGTTGGATTTTTACGTCCATGTATTACTTCATCAACCTTTGTAGTTTTAAAATGTGGAATTGGTATCCTTGTCTGCTGTCATCATAATTGTCGTAATTGCCTCCCAACAAGTGTTTTTTCTTTGCATTTTATTTTTCCATCATACTTATCACTTCTATTATAGGGGTAACATATGCCATCATTAACTCTGGGGAAAAACACTACAAGTGGTGTATGCCTAGCATTTTTGTAGTAAAATTTTATTTTTGGACATGTTGATATTTCTAATTTATCAGTTTCATCCCCTGTGATTACCATATGGGTGAGGTAGGTGATGACACGGTTGTTGATCTTCTGTCGAGCAAACACCGTGATGATGCATAGTACATGCACAATGCAGAGCTTCCATGCCACCACATCACCAAGGCTAGTTCATTCATGACATCTATTGCTTGGGTGGCTACTATTGCTGTGATGTGTATGAAAAATGTAGTTATGAAGCCTATACTCACAAAGAAGTGCTAATAATGATCATATTCACATTTACAATCCTCTTTGATTGCCTTTGCTGAAACCCTTGTGTTTTTTGTTGTTGATGTGTAAATTTTGGACACACCAACACCTGAAATAAAAACTTGTTTGAGGAGACTATTGCCTAGGGTGCCTTCCATATGGGTATGGAAACCTAGGAATAGTCTTAGCTAGAAAGGGCCATTTGATATTCCAAAATAAATTAAATTAGAAAATCAAGAGGCTTTGAGCAACTATCTTGAATTCCCAGACTAAATGAAAAATATAGTAAATTTAAATTTTTCCTTAGTCTCTTACCATCATCAGTCCATCGTCATACTAGTGTTGCCCATTGTTAGGAAGGAAGACCCTAACCACTACCAGAGAGGAAGACCTTCCTCACATTGTTGCTATCCCATGGAGAGAGAGAGAGAGAGAGAGGGAGACTTAAGATCTTGTGCACTATCATTGCTTGCTAATGCCACTTGAAATCATCCACAAGCATCTCCTCTGCTGCCATGAAGAGCTATGTGGTGCTATAATAGAAAGAATGGGAGGCCTAAAGATGGTGTTGTTGTGTTGCCTACTACTGTTGCTGGCAGCGCCTACTATGCATGTGTTGCTATTTGTCAAAGTCACCTATAATGCATTGTTGCCATCATGTTCGCTACTGTATGCACATCACCTGTGCATACCTTTCATCACATGCACATGGGTGAGGGTGTTTGCTACCACCAAAGTGCCATTGATGCCATTGTCAAACTATCACATGTTGCACGTTGCTATTGTAGTTTGTGATTCTATTCATCATTGTCTGCTAGGCATGTTTTCTATGCACATGCATTGTCGCTACACCATGCATCACCTCCGTTGCCAGTGTTAGTGTTGTCGTCTACAAATGGAAGAGAGGCCACTAGCCATTATTCCTACAGCTAGAAGAGAGGCCACCGACCATCATTCCCCTAGCTCGTGCATCGTCCACTGCTACTATGGGTATTGCTACTGTCATAGGTTTCCTAATTGTTGCTTGGGAACTCGCCGTCTACCATCATGTCATCACACCAGAGAGAAAGAAGGCTTCCCTAAGATGAGAGAGCTTCTATTTGCTGATTGGGAGAGGGGAGACCCCTTCAATCCTAACTATAGACCTCCGCCCTTGTTTTAATAGTGGTTGCTAATGTGGTGCTCACTTAATGACCATGTCCACCCTTTAGTTGTTACAACATCAACCAACACATCGTAACTCCTAGCACCACCATGCCATATTCTCCACCACTAGGGGCCATTACGTAACTCCTATAATGCTCAAGGACACCACATTGTCCACCACATCTCTTTTACCATCAACATAACTCATTTAGTAATTTTCATCAATGCAATTCAAATTTTTAAGAAAATAGAAGCATAAAATGTGTATATAAAACATGTCAAACTAAATATAGGAATTTCATCTTAGATGCCATCTACTCAGCTAGCATGAAGTATAAATTTTGAATACAAATTGGTAACATCTTAACATGAAAATAATATTAAAACCTTGTCAACATTGATAACAATGACATGCATCATGACTACTGATCCTAACTAATGATGAATGTTTATGGAATAAAATTATTGGTATCTAGTAATAGAGTGGTTGGATGGTTGAATTCCTTTTATTCAATGAGCTATAAACTTGTATTAACTCGCATTTGATGTTGTATGAAGCTTGTGGTGAGAAAACAAATCATCCATTTGCAAAATATAGAAGTATAGGTAAGTGTCCTTATGTAGGGTCTCTATAAGATGTAGGAAATTTTGCAAATCAATTACTAGCATTCAACAATATCAATGTTGATATTATTGATCATGGCCCCATGCCTAGCATGGGTGAGGTTGACATCAATACTTAGCTCCCAAACTTTAATTGCATGCAAGTGCAAGGATAACAAAAACCATGAAAATCTTAAAAGGAATTGCAATAGATAGAGAATCGAAAACATCACAAAATGGACAAATTGAAACTTGAAAGTAAACTATACTAATCTAAACATAATTAAAATAACCATATAATCAAGAGAGAACTAGACATGGGCAACCCTTACCACACCATCTTATTTAATTAAAAACTAAATATACAATTTATTATTTTAACTATATATATATATATATAACTAAGATCTCATTCCTAGTCTTCTCGTAAGGTAAAAGTAAAAAGTATGTGGACTAATTTAAGCACGAGACTTATGCCAAACTTAATGAGGAGGATAGACTCATGTTAGATCATGGCTAGCTACAACTTTTAGATTTTTCCTTGGGATTTTTATTTTTTATTTTTTATGAAAAGGAATGGATGAAAAGAGATTATTTGCTTTTTTTTTTTTTGAATTTTAGGGAAATATGCTTAAAAGGGAAATGGAGGTTAGGGAAAGGATAGTTGTCGGACCCCATCACACTAAAAACTTATTACACTACCAATGAACACGGTTCTCATCCCTTTTTTTATTTCTTCTTTTTCTTTTTTTTTAGGAAACTTTGCTCATTGTGTACTTCATTCTTAAGATAGGAATTCCAACACAAGTCTAGCTAATTAGATGCACTGCTAAAGAACATTGTCCTTTAGAAACTTTGCCCATGGTATAGTTTAACCCTAATGTATGTGTCTTTAATTACAATTTTATGACACCATAGTAGGTCTCCTAGGTGGCTAAGGGTTCTCAAGTGGACATGAACACACTTCACTTTGTTGATGATAGAAGAGCCATGGATCATCACACTTAAGGATTGGAGCTTATGAAAGGGAAAATGACATTTTCCAAGGTTAGTTAGTGATTGTGGCTAACCATTCTCCAACATCACCTATCCTCCACCCACATGATCATGATGATTACATGATAAGTTAGCATAAATCATGTCCTTCATAATCCAACATACAAATAAATTAAAACCTTGAAATAGACTAGGAAGAATCATAACATTATTGAAATATAAAATATAAAGTAGATTTCATGTAATAGTAATAGGATATATAAAGTATTATACTTGCATTATTTTCCAATGGTGTTATGATGACCCAACACTTAGTAACTCAAACAATCATAATGATTATTAAAATCATATGAAAAATACAAATCAAGCCAAAATGCTAAGAAAGAAATGATGGAAATGTAAAGAAAATATGCAAATGCAACTATATACAAATTAAATGCATGGTGAAGGGGAAGAAAACATGCAACTAATGATCTATTAGGTGTTCACGTGGGGCACCTAAGTAGAAATGCTTTGGATGAAATGTTTTAAAATTTCTAGGTAACTTATATCCTTGCAAATTAGTAATTTTGTAAACATTGGGGCCAATGACATCTGTAACTTGGAATGGACTTGACCACATAGGAGGGAACTTAGTTTGAAGAATTTTTTGACCAAATGATCTACCTCTTTTTAGTACTAGATCTTATATTTTAAAGATTTTACCTGCATGTTTCTTGTCAAGCCATCATTTAACAATTTTTTGATGATTAAGATTATGAAAATAAAGACATAATCTTAATATGCTCATTTTTTTTCTATCAGGCACTAAATTTGAATGTTTCATTTGATGAATAATTTTATATCCTATAAGGTTATCAAGTTTTTCTTTCATATAAGTTTTAATCTTAAGTCTAGGTCTTGGTAAGTCATCAAATACAACTTCTCTAGGAACATGTTCAATGGATGTGTCATCAAAATTTGGCACACCTTCTAACATTTTAAGGGATAGGATCTCATTTATATCTTTGTCCTCCCCTAAAGGTGGTGGATCACCCAGAAAAAATATACTTCCATCATGTTGGTGATAAGGCAAGGTATCTTCATAGATTTATTCACCTTCTCTAGAAGTTTGATAGGTTTGGTGGAATCTGTATGAGAAAAATGATTTGTTTTTGTAATTTCACTCACATGGTCATTTATAACAAGTTTGCCATACTCAACCTCAATAACTCCAATATAAAGGTTAATGTTTTTATTTTGCACAGATGGACTTTGTTGATCAAAGGTTGTAACTACTTGTTTATAGAAAGGCTCTCTTGGTATGACCATATATTTAGATTTTCATTTGATAGGGATTAATAGGTTTAATAAATCTAACCTAAAGAAGCCCCCAAACTTGGCTCCAAAAGTCCTAGATAAGAGCACACCATATGTGGGTGACATGTCAACTACTAAGATATTTGTATAACATGGAAATGCAGGGTATTGTTTAAGTTGTACTTTCAGTTCTTTTAATGATCCTTCTATAGGTACGTTAGACCCATCGAGTTGTATCACACTTTTTGTTTGTGGTATCATTTGTGCTCCTAAAGCCTTACATACCTTAAGTGGCATGACACTAATAGTTGCACCAAAATCCATCAAACAATTATGAACGTTCTTTCCTAAAATAATCAAAGTTGTTAGGAAAGGAGGTTGATCTTTCTTACTTGACATGGAATTGTTTGCATTCTGTACTAATAACGTGTTAGGAATTTCTACGAAGTGAACTTTCCTTTCATGAATTGGGGATTTTTATTTTGTGGTTTCAGGTCTATAAACTATCTTTTGGATCAGATCTTTCATTTTGTTAAATTGTAAAAGGTCATACACTAAAATGTTGGCTTTAATTTTCTTCAAATCCTCAACTAGATCGTAAGTCTTATGTTCATCTTTGGCTTCTTGTTAAGGTGGAGTTCTTTTAAGTATAGAAGGGGGATTTGGTTGTTGTGGGGCATTTACTTGGAATGGCATGGTTTGATTGTTTGTGTTGTTCATGTTGTTTTGACTAGGAACTCTTCTATTTGGAGACGTATAAGGATTATTCCTAGTTATTTGTTATGTGTTGTTCATAATGTCACTAAGTCTATGGTAGCGAGTGTTATGTGGGTTGGGGTCACTTACCATACTTGTTTCAATAAGGGAACTTCTTCATTCTTGATTTCATGGGATATGTTCAAGATCATAATTGGGGATTTCTTGCTTTGTTGACTTTGGGCATTGTCACCATATAGTGCTAGAAATTGAGGACACATTTTCTCAGAGTGTTGCCTAGTGTTATGGAGATGAAAATAATTGTTATTGATTGATGTACTTAGCTTTTTTGGTTGTATAATACCTTTGTTGTTGTTCCACTTTAATTCAAATACTTCATTAGAAAGTTTTTGTAGTGAAGTTAATATTTGGGTCATCTCATTTTAAGTTTGAGTTGGGGCTTCAATAGGATTAGATATCTTGTTTGGGTTTATGAAGGATTAAATTAAGGCCTTTGATTGGTCATCATTCAAACTATTGTTGGATGATAAAAATGAAGAAGAGGTGGAACTTTGAAAATAATTATTTGAAGGTTGAGTTAGTTGAAAGGTTGTGTAAGTTTGAAACATGGTATTGGTCATTGGGAAAGTTGGTAAAGGTAGAGGACTAGATTACATTGGGTTACTAATGCTCATCATCCCAAATTGGGTTTGAATGCTATTCATGAGGGTAATTTTTTCTAACTCAATGGATTTATCTATTGCTTCTTGTATTTTTGTTATGTTGGGATTAGATTTGATGGCATACGCAAAGAATGGGTCAATGGTGGACAAGTAAAAATTGAGGATGCCACCAAGTTGTGGATGCATCTCATTTGGCACATAGACAAGTTGATGGAGGAATCATAAGTTGTAGTCATAAAAATTTTCCCCACGTATTTTCCTCAAGATTGTAAAATTGCTTGATGCTATGGCCGGGCTAGTGAACTTGTCAAATTAAAGCAACAACTTATTTTTGAATTCTTGCCATGAGTCGATGGAGGCATTAGGGAGCATGAAAACCATTAGGTGGCTTTGCTTCTAAAAGTTGTTACAAATACCCTACATGCTACATCATTTTGTACAATGTTTTGGATCCCTAGTAAGGTTTCAAAACATTGTATATGTTGGCGGGCATCACTAGTAGGGGTTGTGGGATCAAAGAACAAATGTATGTTTTGGAGGGATTTTGAAATATCATGGTAGTTGGTGAAGTTGAAGGAGTTGCTTACCAAGGAAGCTAGGGGTTGATTAGCTGCCACTCTAGTCCAAGATCTCCTAGGAATAAAACTTGGAAAATGTGAAGTTCATTGTTTTCTTAATGTAAAGTGATGAGTAGTTGGTTGGTTAGGAGAAGAGGTAAATAATTCTTATTGCGAGTTCACTCATAAAATAAGAATTATAGAATATAAATGTTAGAATAAAGCTATAAAATTAAGTAAAATAAAAAAATTGAAATAATAATATTTTTTTGACAAAAAAACACTAAAATATGCAATTAAAATTATTTTTAAAGAAAAATAAATGCATGAAATTGTAATATTTATAAAATTTAAAAGGAAAATAGTAAAGTGAAAAATTTCAGAAAAATAAACTTAAAATTGAATAATTAAATAAAACCACCTTACCAAAATTGGGACTCAGTTAAGGATCGCCAAAATACAAATCTAAAAATGGGATAGGGGTTTAAAAATTTGAAAATAGGATTCCCATAATGACAATTTTTAGAAAATGAGAAACATCAATTTTTCAAGAAAAAGGTAGAAAATAAAAGGTTTGGAGATAGAGGTTTGCAATAAAGGAAAATAAAATTTAGGAAAATAATAATTTTGAGATAAGAATAAAATAAGGAAAATGAAAACAGAATAGGAAGTGGGAAACAGTAGAAAATTGATAATATTTTTGAAAATGAAAAATAAAGTTCAAAAAATGGACCTTCTTCTAGCATCAAAAAGGTGTTGATGCATAAACTTTGGATGCATTAATACTAAAAAAAAAACTCATTTGAGAAGACTATTGCTTAGGGCACCTCCCATATGGATACAAAAACCTGGGAATAGTCTCAGTTGGAGAGAGCTACGTGATGTTCCAAAATAAAGTAAACTAGAAAATCAAGGGGCTTTGAGCAATTGTCTTGAATTTCTATACTAAATGAAAAATATAGTAAATTTAAATTTTTCCCTGGTCTCTTACTACTATCAGTCTGTCATCACGCTGATGGTGCCCATTGCCAAGGAGAAAGACCTTGAGTATCGCTAGAGAGGGAGACTTGTTGCATGTTGCTGCTATCCCATGAAGAGAGAAAGAGGGAGACCTAAGCTCTTATGCACTGCCATTGGTTACTAATGTTGCTTGAAATTGTCTATGGGCACCTCCTCTACCATGATGGATAACCACATGGCATTGCAATCAAAAGAATGTGAGGCCAGAGATGATGTTGTCACATTACCTGTTATCATCATTGGTAGCACTTGCCACACACGTGCTGCTGTTTACCGACATCACTTATAACGCACTATTTCCACCATGCTCGTTGCCATCCATGTATCACCCACATGTACTGCATGTCACGTGCACATGAGTGAGGGTGTTTTTTGCTTCCATGTTACCATTGATGTTGCTATCAGACTATCATATGCCACATGCTGCCATTGTAGTTCACGACTATATCCATTGTCATGTGCTGCACATGTTTACTACCTACTTGTGCTACTGCTACACCACATGTCACCTCTAGCATTGGTGTCAGTGTTGTCATCTACAAATGGAAGAGAGGTCGCCAGCCATCATTCCTGTAACTGATAGAGAGGCCGTTGGCCATCGGTCCTGCAATTCGCACATCATCTACTATTGTTATAGGTACTACCACTGTCGCAAGTTTCATTGCTACTAATTAGGAAAGGGGAGGCTTGTTTTTCACCACCATGATGATGCACCAAATATAAAGGAGGCTTCCTTGAGATGAGAGAGCTCCCGTTTGCTAATTGAAAGAGGGAAGACCCCTTCGATCCTATCTACAAACCTCTGCCCCTATTTTAATAGTGGCTATCGATGTGGTGCTCACTCAATTCCCACATCCACCCTTTGATCGTTACGACATCAACCATCATGTTGTAACTCTTGACACCACCATGTCATATTCTCCACCACCTAGGGTCATTACATAACTCTTGTAATGCCCGGGGCTGCCATGTCTCTCCCACCATCAACGTAACTCCTTTAGTAATCTACATCAATGTAATTCAAATTTTTAAGACAATAGAAGCATAAAATGTGTATATAAAACATGTCAAACTAAATATAGTAATTTCACCTCAGATGCCATCTACTTAGCTAGCATGAAGTATAAATTTTGAATACAAACTGATAACATCTTAACATGTAAATAATATTAAAACCTTGCTAACACTAATAAAAATGGCATGCATCATGACTATCGATCCTAACTAATGATGAATGTCTATGGCATAAAATATTGGTATCCAGTAATAGAGTGGTTGCGTAGTTGAATTCTTTTTATTCAATGAACTATAAACTTGTATTTACTTGCATTTGATGTTGTGAGAAGCTTGTGGTGAGAAAACAAATCATCCATTTGCAAAATATAGAAGTATAGGTAGGTGTTCTTATGTAGGGTCTCTATAGGATGTTGGAAATTTTGTAGATCAATTGCTAGCATTCAAAAATATTAATGTTGATATTGTTAATCATGGCCTCGTGCCTAGCATGAGCAAGGTTGACATCAACATTTGTGTTGTGTTGTCTATGTTCATGCCATCCTCAGTTAGTGTCATTCACCTCCTGTGTCTATGATTTTGGCTTATTACTGCTGCTGCTAGATGCCATGGAGTCTTTAGCCATTGCCATGATAGTAACCATTGTTAGCATAACCATGGTTTTTTGTTGTTCCATGGTGACAAGCTCCACTAGCTATTGTTGACAATTTTGCATGTGGCCATGGCAACTATGTAGGGAGTGCTTTGAGATGAGAACCTTCATCTTGGTGCTGGCTTACTATAGATGACACAAATACACCATGGAGACATTCATGCACTTAGTGTTGACATTGATCCATATTTCATCTCAATAGTGGAATTGGAGGGGTTTAATATGCACAACGGTGTAGTAAAGAGAGACATTATTGTTGCAAGTTTTTCCCATGAAACAAAGCATGCACTTTCCTTCCATGGAGTTCAAAGTTTTTAAGTTCCAATAGTTATAATCAATGTCATAACTAGGGGACTACAATAGATGATTTAACTTTTGCAGCTGATGCATAATATCATCCAAAATGAGCGACTCATAATAACATGTTTACACATTGAAAATAGTTTCTGTTACACATTTTGAGCTGTAACTGTTTTGCATAATGTGGTTGTTCATTCTTCCTACAATTTGATAAATAGATGCATTCAAGGCTAGGGTGTTCCTTGGGTGCTATTAATGTGATAAAATTTTCCTTAGCATATGGTAATTTTTTAATGGAAACATGGTAGTCAGGGATCATCGATACTATCAACTTCCATAAGCTACTAATTATATAAGGTAGGTCTTGGAAATTTGGGCAATGGCCCTAAAGCATTTCTAGTGAGGGAGGTAGCACTTGTAGCTTCAAAAAACCATAGAAATAGAGTCTTACTAGCTTTGAAAGGTTTCCTATGGATGCAGGAAGCCCTTGCAAAATCTAGCACTTGCTCAAGAAAAAATATGTGAGAGTTGATAATCTACCTATAGACTCTGACAACTTTCACAAGTCCAAGCATTACATGACATGTAATTTAGTTAAAACTATCAAACTTTCCATGAATTGTGGCAAGTGGAGGAAACCAATGTTTTCCAACTCAAGGGTATCCAAGTTGTAGAATTCCATAATTATCTTACGCGGCCAAACATTGGTTCTCCTTGCCAATCTATCCACCAATTAATCTCTCATTTTCCACCTTTGGCATTTTCATGTATAGAGATGGGACCTTTAGGATCATGCATAACAATCTTATGATAGCCATTGCAAGCCAATGCTCATTTATCATTTTTTTATTATTGCCTTTTTAGGTAAATAATCTAATTTCTTGTTTGCCACCTTACTATCTTCTAATATACAATAAGAAAATAATTTGGCAATTTAATTTTCATCTTAACAAGGTTTTAGCTTTATTTTATAAAGTTTGCTCCATGAAATGGCCAAAATGTGATAACATTTTTTCCCTCTTTAAAATGCTTAAAGAAATTTATGCAAGACTCATTTTAAATTGAACTATAATTGAAGCTTTTTATTGAACTTTTTACAGTGAAAAGTAGTAAATCTTTTTTCAGGAAAATCCCCATCAAACTTAAGGTTCAATGGTACAAAAAGCTCATTCCTCAAAAACAAAAACAAAAATTGTACAAGTGAAACCATAGCATAAGCTACTTAATAGAGTAGAAGAGAGTGGTCAAAGTGATCCTCTTAGGAATCCTCTTATCTTAGGTTCTTTCATACTTAATTCTTAATGCATCCCAAGCTTTCTTCTCTTGCTCTTGTTTATTAATGTTTCCACTTCTTTAGCCCCCACATTTTCCTTTGTAGCATTATTATCCAAATCTATCTCCTTCACCCCTTGCTTAGCTTGTACTAGCCCATAGTACAATTATTATTAATCTAATAGATTACTAAGCTAGGCCAAGAAAAGGCTTTTCATATTATCCCAACTTGAAATATTTTTGCTTAGCAAGTTTGAATATCAAATTTGAGGCATATCCTTTAAATTTGCTACAAGCAACCCACAAGCTTGATCTTGGTGTTGAATATTTGCATGAGATAAAGCTATTGATAAACCAAATAGAAGAGATGAACTTCTTATCCTTCTAGCTTTTACTCTACTACTTGTTCCAAACTCAAAAACCTTTTTCTTTCAAGCCCTTCTAGCACCAAAAAGAACTATTGGTGTGCTAGGCCTAATGATCTTTTTAATTATGATAAGCTATTAACTTATGAACTTTGGAACAAATGTTCATACCATCCTTCTAGCACCAAAAGAATTATTGGTGACTGTTTGGGTTTGCTAACATTGGGTGGGCTTCAGGTTTCATGACCTTGGGAAGTCATGAGATCGAAGGTGTTCTTCAAACAAGGTTTAGATGCTTGCTAGTCTTTGGCAACACCAAGACCTAGATATCTCCAAATAGACTCAGAAGTTATGAAATGAACTAATCGTGAGTATGGGTTTACTGTTGTAAATGTTGAAATGGTTAGGTTGTGTATGAAATTGTAATAAGCTATCATAAAATAAATTTAGCTATCTTTGTAAAATACTATGAGTTGTTAGAGATTTCTATTTTGTTCAATCACTTAGTCTATATAGTCTCTATAGTACATTACTTGTAACAAATATAATTTTGAAATAATGTGTAAGCATAATTCTACTAATCTACTCCTAATTTTCCCTAGAGAGAAAGTTCCATAAGAAAACTAGAAATAGAGTGAGATTCAATGGATTTAGAAAGAGAAAGAAAAGAAAGCAAAGTTTTGTGAAATCTCAAATATTTAAGCAAGATAAATTAATACAAATAAAAAATTCGCAATAAATCTATTCCTAATTCAATAAATATGAACTATCCAAACCTTCTAAGCTCAACAAGCAATTTCACCAAAGATAATCTTATTATACTACCAAAAATTCTATGTAAACTACAAAGTATGAGTCTCTATTTTGGCTAGTTAATAGTTGTCAAAGATTTCATTCAATAGAGCTTTCAAAAAATTTGAAATTTTTTTAATTGAAATACTAAGGTAATAAACTTTAAAAATAAAGAAGCTATTTCAGTCCCATCAAAGTATCAAAGATTTTCCTAGATTCTCTATGTTCAAAATGAGAAATTTCATTAAGATATTACTATTAAATTTCTCTTGAGGCTTTTCAACAACATTAGCTCTTCTATGGAAAATATTAATAAGAGTTTAATATTGCACAAAAATAGAGCTATAAAAGCAACCTAGGATAAATCCAAAAATTAAATGCCAAGCATGATACTATCTAAACCATTAGCTACACAACTAAAAAAATGGGAAGAAAAGACCTTACAAGATTAAAACAAAGTAGTTGAATTAATAAATTAGCAAGCCATCTTACAAGCTTCAATATCTTCTTCTTAATCTCCCAACCCTTTCCATACATTCTATCCTTGAATCCCTTTTATAGTGACTTTAGGGTAGTTACAATCATCATGAGAAGTTGAGATAAGTTACAAAAATTATAGAGGTTGGTTGTAACCACTATAGATTTAAGTGCTATGATTGACAAGTGTATGGTAGTTACAACTACCATAGAGATAAATAAGCTATAGTTAACAAGTGTCCCATTTGGTTGTCAAGTGGCCTATTTGATGGTTATAACCACCATGATAGTTAATAACTACCATAGTTGACAAGTGTTCAATCCATATGGGACTTTGAATAAGTGTCCCATAAATTTCTTTCCTTTTTGAAAAAGAATACATTTTTTAACTAAAAGAAAGCATATCAAGTCAATGCATACTTTAGATAATCATGTGGCATGACATAGTATTGAATAAAAGCTTTTACACTTTTTTGGAAGGGGATATGGATTGCTTACATTGTGCTCTATTTTAGTTTCTCTAATAGAGCACAATGCAAGAAATCCATAGGTACTTCAGCCACCTAAGCAATGGAAAGTACATCAACATAAAGTCATTGACCAAATATGGGTCATTGTGGAGCATAAATATAGTTGGATTTTTACTTCCACGTATTACTTCATCAACCTTTGTAGTTTCAAAATGTGGAATTGGTATCCTTCTCCATCGTCATCATAACTACCCAAACTACCTTCCAACAAGTTTTTTTTCTACATTCTATTTTTGCATCATACTCATCATTCTTATTACAACAGTCACATATGCCATCTTTATCTTTGGGAAAAAACACTACAAGTGGTGTATGCCTAGCATTTCTGTAGTAAAATTTTATTTTTGGACATGTTGATATTCTTGATTTATTAGTTCCACCCCCCTTGATTATTGTGTGGGTGAGGTAGGTGATGACACGGTTGCCGATCTTCTGTAGAGCAAACACTGTGATGATGCATAGTACATGCACAATGCATAGCTTCCATATGACCACATCACTAAGGCTACTTCATTTGTGCTATTTGCTACTTGGGTGTTTGCCATTGTCGTTATGTGTGTGCAAACTGTAGTTATGAATCTTGTGCTGACAAAGTAGTGCTAACAACCATCATATTCACATTCAAAATCCTCTTTCATTACCTTTCTTGAAATCCTTGTGTTATCTGTGTTATGTCATCTACGTCCATGATATCCTTGGAAAGTGCCACTCACCTCTTGTGCCTACAATTTTATCTTATTGCTACTACTGCTAGATGCTATGGAGTCTTCTATCGTTGCCATGATCATAATTGCCATCACCATAACTGTAGTTTTCTATTGTTCCATGGTGACAAGCTTCACCAACTATTGTTGATGATTCTGCATGTGCCATGTCACCTATGCAAGGAGCGCTTTGACACAAGAACCTTCATCTTGGTGTTGGGTTGCTATGGATGATACAAATCCACCACAGAGACATTCTTGTGCTTAATGCTGATAGTGATCCATCTTTAGGCCTGTCAATGAAATTGGAGAAGTTTGGTATGCATAGCAGTGTCAGAAGGAGAGACATTAATGCCATAAGTTTTTCCTATGAAACAAACCATGTACTTTCCTTCCATTGAGCCCAAAGGTTTTAAGTTCCAATAGTTATAATTAATGTCATAACTAGGTGACTATGATAGATGATTTAACTTCTATAGTTGACGCATGATATCATCTAGAATGCGTGACTCATAATAATGCATTTACACTAGAAATAGTTTTTGTTACACATTTTGAGCTGTAATTGTTTCACATAATGTGGTTGCGGTTCTCCCTACAACCTAATAAATAGATGCATTCAAGGCTAGGGTGTTCCTTGGGTGCTATTAATGTGATAAAATTTTCCTTGGTAGATGGTAATTTTTTAGTGGAAACATGGCAATCAGGGATCACCAATATTGCCAACTCCTCTGAGCTGCTAATTGTATAAGCTAGGTCTTGGAAATTTGTGCAACTACCTTGAAGCATTTCTAGTGAGGGAGGTAGCACTTGTAGCTTTAAACAACCATAGACATAGAGTTTTACTAGCTTTGAAATGTTTCCTATGGATGCAGGAGTCATTGCAAAGTCTAGCACTTATTTAAGAACAAGTATTTGAGAGTTGATAATCTACTTATAGACTTTGGTAGATTTTACAAATTTAAGCATTACGTGAGATGTAATTTAGTTAAAACTATCAAACTTTCCATGAATTGTGGCAAGTGGATGAAACCAATGTTTTCTAACTCTAGGGTATCTAAGCTTTAGAATTCCATAATGATCATATGTGGCCAAACATTGGTTCTCCTTGCCAATCTATCCACTAATTACTCTCTTATTTTCCACCTTTGGAATTTCCATGTATAGAGATGGGACCTTTATGATCATGCATAACAATCTTATGATAACCATTGTAAGCCAATGCCCATTTATCATTTTGTACCATTGTCTTTTTAGGTAAATAATCTAATTTCTTGTCTACCATTGTACTATCTTCCAATCTCTAATAAGAAAATAATTTGGCAATTTAATTTTCATCTTAACAACATCTCAACTTTATTTTATAAAGTCTGCTCCATAAAATGGCCAAAATGTAACAACATTTTTGCCCCACTTTAAATGCTTAAAAAAATTTATGCAAGCTCCATTTTAAATTGAATTGTAATTAAAGCTTTCTATTGAACTTTTTATAGTGGAAAGAAGTAAATCTTTTTTGAGGAAAATTCCCATCAAACTTAATGTTTGATGGTATTAAAACCTTGTTCCTACATGATGAATCAAATTTTTTGCCTGGCTCCAAAATCAGATATCCAAAATAGGAGCTCTAATATTGGGTCCCAAGATGTGAAGTCAGATATTCAATATCATGGGGTATGTGTTGGCTTATAAATATAGTGCTTGGGGACATGATTTCCATGTAACTTTTTTTTGTCATAGCATAGCAAAACTCTTACAATGTTTTTCTCTAGAGTTAGAATATTTTCCAAAGTGCATGCAGTAGGAGTCATTAAGTGTATGAATCTTTATTTGAGCACTATTGTACTTGAGCATGGAATTGTGTGCAATAATAAAGATGAGCTTTCTGATCAAACCTTACAATACCTTGGGTATCCTTAATATTGTATTCATGCAATTAATGTTTTATGTAAATTTATTTAATATTGCTAAGTAATTAAGCTAAAGTAAGCTAGTTTAATTAAATAGAATTAATTAAGCACATAAGTATGACTTCTTCGAGCATGTGTATGACTCTTGGTAATCCCAGCAACACTTAACATTTGGTAACCTAACAGCGTTATACATGTTCATGATGTGCATGGAAAGTGGGGTCAGATACTTATGTTAGGATAGTTAATTATTGAGTAGCAATTAGATTAGTTAAATTGATTTATGAATTGAGTTTCAACTTGTTGTTAATTGTAGATAAATAAAATATAAAATAATAAAAATTATGTGCCTTAATAACACTTAACCATACAATCAAGCTCCACAAGTGTAGTTGAGAAAACAATTATCATGATTAGATTTCATGTCCTAGAACTAGTGTACTTAGGAACTTAAGGTTTGTGAAATTTAATTGGATTGCTTGTGAATGCTTGTGATTCATATGGTTGGGCATAGGGGTATCTCATCACTCATCATTGGCACCATTACTAGGGAAATTTTTTTTACTAAGATCATTGGAATAAACCCTAGAGTCGTATCATACATTAAAATAACTACAACAATTTTAAGAAGCACATTGCATTTTTTATTTTCTAACACAAGATGTCTTCTTCTCACAAGAGTGATTCTCCATCCAAGTTCAATAAAGTAAATTAGTAGGTGCCCCAACAATATAGAGTGGTATATGCTCATCTTAATGAGTATGTACCTAGTTTCACCTTTATCCTACACCAAGATGAACTACTATGGTGGTGTGACATGGAGTCTAACATTGTGTTGCTGCTCGATCAATCTGTTCCTGCGATGCTCCAATAAACTCTTATGCGATTAGGCCTCCAAGGACTTCATGGTGAGTATGTTGTATAGGATAGTAACACCAAGGATTATCATCCCACTAGGGCACAACATCTAAGGGATTGATAGCTAGAGCAAAACTACAAATCTGTGAAGGGGAAGTGGTTTAATAATTCCCCATACCTACCATACCAAAAATACTATGGGGAATCCTTCTTTGGGGGTTTTTCATTTAGTGAAACTCCTCTCTTTGACTTTAGTGAAGAAGGTCAAAATCAAAACCTACAGTCCATGATCCATAATTTGAGTTCTAGCAAGAACGGATCCAATGACAAAGGGGGATCCAGGGAGGAGAGTCATGCTCAGGATGTAGACATGAAACATGATCAGGATTATGGTCACAATCACCAAAGAGGGGGTGGTAGGCACCATGATGATGCTAGTCCTTCTTTATCTTCACCTTTGTTGTCATCTTCTTTCTATTCTAGCTTTGAATGCAACCACCAGGGCACGATCATGATGGAGGTGACTAACAGAACCAAGATGATCATAGGGATCATTTGGTAAGTCAAGACCAAGGGTGTGGACATTTAAGAGAGACTTGTGATCATGAAAAAAGGGGTAGTAGAGGGCATTAAAAGCACTAGAATCATGAACTTGATGAGCCTTTACTTCCTACTCGAAACATGCTAGACATTGTAGAGGTAGTGAGAATTCCTACAAGGCATATTAAGGATAGTTGAATCAAGAGGCTAGACATGAACAATATCCCTAGGTTCGAAGGGGGATATAAATCAGATCTAAAAAACCATCTTCAAGCTTTTCATGATGCCTGTGCCTTGCAAAATATAGAAAATGATTGGCAAAATCTTAAGATGTTCCTTAGGACACTCATTAAAGAAGTAGAAAGTTAGTACCGGTCCTTAGAATTGGAATCCATTAGATGGCGAAGTACAATGCTTGAACTATTTAATGACAAATATTATACATACTCTTGAGTGTCCAATTTGAGAAGGTAGATCCAAGGATGGAAACAAGGGACATATGAACCCTTGGATGCTACCATGGGTTGATACTATTCCTTATTGCATAAATGTCCTGGCCATGGTTATTCTCAACTAGAAAAACTTTGCTACATTGTAGATGGGCTTCGATCAGAAACAAGGAGAACTCTTGGCATCAATGTTAAAGGAAAATTGTTAGAATTAAGAGCCCATCAAATTCAATGGTTGGTTGAGTAGGTAGAGAGTTAAGGAAATGTGAAAGTGCAGAAGAACATAATCGCAATTCTTCTATTCTCAATAGGGAGGTTTGATTTTATGACAATGAGGAGGAATTATCACTTGATGAGGTGGAGAATTGGAAGAATTTGCTGATTAAAAAATGCACCTTTGAAATTTTGGTTAAGGTAGATCAGTTATGGGACCCTATGGATAGTCGATTTCAAGTTATCTTGAAAATTGCAGAAGAGTCCAAAGAACAAGGTAGTGTTCATGATCGCAGAAGGCACAAGGAAGTTGAACATGCCAAGCAAAGGGTAACAACAAGATTGCTATAGTATAAGAAGTTGCAAAAACTGAATTAGATGATAATGGTGGCTATGAAATCTACTAGTATGAACATCCTAAAGGATGTTGCCCCATCATTGCATACTTACAAGAGTCTAGGGTGTATGCTCTGAATCCATGACTAGAAAGAAGGTAAACAACCTAAAGATTGCCTTATCCTTAAGGAAATCCTAGGTATTTCCATTAGTAACAACAATATTATCCAAGTGGAACTCCACTGCAACCATATGAGCAGTATCAACAGTGATAACAACCATAGTCATGGATGCTACAATTGCCAAGGTAGCAATACCCTTACAAACATCCTGATCCATATGGGTATTACGTTTAGAAACCTCTATCTCCATGTGACTCTTCTAGTCATGTTTCTACTTTTCAAAATCACTACTACCCTATCAAATATTATCAAACTCATTCTCCACATTCAAGAAGGGATACCACTTTTTATCCTTATCCTTCTCTTGTTTCTACACCAGCTCCTCCATCCTCAACATAGCCATTTCTTGCTCCATCTATGTAGGGTGAGCTTCCAACCCAACTACAACAACACAATAGTGCTAGGGTTGTTAATCTACAACTAGTTCATCAACTAAGTGGTTCAGACAATGGAACTTGAAAAAGACCTTTTTTCTGATCCAACAATCCACCTAAGCCCTCGCATACACATGTGATTAGCAACCCTGCTTCTCCATATCTCTCTATATCTAATTCCTTTAAGTCCCCTTCAAATTGAATACCACCTAGGAGCCAAACTATTATTCTTACTCATGCCATATCTAATTGGATCCATGTTGGGAACCTTCCTTAGAAATTAGCTAATCATGGGAGTCCTCTTATTTATTTGCAGATTACTGGGAATGAATCATGTAAAACTCTTCTTGATTTAGGTTCTGGTGTGAATTTGATTTCTCATGAGATGTATACTACCTAGAACCTACCACTCCTCAAGAAGAGCAATATCCAATTAGAATTGACAAACTAGTTAATTATTGTTCCATTGGGATTGGTGGAAGAATTGTGACCACTATCTATGGGTGGTGTTATCCTATTGATTTCCTATTAATCAAGGTTGAGAAATGTAAAGGGGATTTTACAATAGTCATAGAAAGGGCATGGATAAGCATTGTTGATGCAAGAATGGACATCATAGATCTTTCCTTGGAAATATCTAAAAAAAATGCATTTCGAAAGATCAAGAAGAAGTAAGTTCCATGCTTTGCGTACAACGATAGAGTTTGCAATTATGTGCAAAAACTCTGGTATGTTAAACAAGCATCCATTTTTTCATGCAAGTAGTGTGCACATAAAGTAGATATTCAAAGGTTTTTGTATGTAGTAGCCACAAAATAAGAAGGCACCTAGTGGTTGATAGCTGATTTTGAAAGTAGCACACTTTGCATGGAACCTACTGAGAGCCTAACATGCACTTATGTCATAGGCATGGATGAACTAGAGCAAGTTCATCACCAACTCTCTAATAATGCAAATGATGATACCTATTGGAAAGAGTTGGAAATTTTTGAACTTTTAAATAAGAGTCCCTTGAGTTAAAAACTCTAACTATTAGCATGGAATATGCATTCTTAAAAAATGTGGTTGAAAAATGATTAATAGTCTTTTCTTGGTCATATCCTGAACTCACAAGGATAAATCCTAGGATATGCCAACATGATATCTAGATTGACTCAGTCATGAAGCCAAAGAGGTAGTCACAGAGGTGATTGAATCCCAAATTGAAGTAGATCATCAAAGAGGAAATTGAACAACTCCTCAAGGTAGGGTTTATCTATTCGATTACAGATAGTGAGTGGGTTGGTCCTCTTGTGATTGTGCCAAAGAAAGGTGGCAAGTCGTAACTTTGCATTGATTTTTGGCTATTGAATATGGCAACATTCAAGGATCATTTTTCATTGCCATTTGTTGATCAGGTGTTGGACACCATATCTAGGCATTGCTATTATAGTTTTTTGGGTGGTTATAATGGGTATAATCAAATCTAGATTGCATCATAGGACCATACCAAAACAACATTTACAAGTTCCTGGGGGACCTTTGCATATCACAAGATGCCTTTTAGTTTGTGCAATGCTCATACTATATTCCAATGCATGGTCTAAAGCATTTTGTAGTAGCAAATTAGTAGTAGAGTGGAAGTATTTATGGATGACTTTTCCACTTATGATGCTACATTCAAGTAAGCCTTGGACCACCTTGAGCAAGTACTAAAAAGATGTGTGGAAATAAATGTGTAGCTCAATTGGAAAAAGAGCCATCTCATGATCTAAGAAGGCATTGTATTGGAGCATCGAATCTCACAAGAAGGAATTGAGGTCAACCGTAAAAAAATAAGGGTCATCTAAGGAATTACCCATTAACCAAAATTCATCAAAGATGTTTAGTCATTTCTTGGACACACTAGCTACTATTGGTGATTCATAGAGAATTTCTTTAAGATTGAAAAATTGTTGGTTGAGCTAACAACAAAAAGATGCTCCATTTTTGTGGACTAAGGAATGTAAAAAAGAATTCCAACAACTAAAGGAGAAACTTGTAGGAACTCCAATTCTATAGGCACTTGACTAGTCTAGACCATTTCATGTTATGATGGATGCATTAAATTATGACTTGGGAGCTATGCTTACATAGTTGGATGAAAAAAAAATCCATATTACATCCACTATGCAAGTCTAAGTATTATGGGTGCACAACTAAACTACATCACCATAGAAAAAGAATTGATGGCAATGGTTTTTGCTCTATAGAAGTTTAGGCATTATATGCTTGGATACAAAGTGTTTGTACACAAGATTGTAGTGCCATTTTCTTCCTCGTGAGCAAGCCAATGGTGACTCACATGTCATATGGTGGCTAGTGATCTTACAAGAATTTGATCTTACGATGGTAGATCGAAAAGGAACTGAGAATGTGGTTGCTGACAACTTATCTCAGTTTTGATGGGACAACAAAGAGGAGGAAAGCCCAGTATCTAATCTATTTCCTAATGAACTCCTTTTTGCTAGGGCTATAACTGAATAATTGACCACTAAGCTTAGATGGTATGATGACATTCTTACTTATCTTCTTACTTAGGAGATGCCATAAAGGTTCGACCACTAAAAGAAACAATAGTTTCTTTACTAGGTAAAATGCTTCATGGAGATTAATGGACACCTCTACAAGATGTGCATCGATGGCTTGGTTCGCTGGTGTATGCTTGATGTTGATCAATTATGTGTTCTCCAGGATTCTCATGAGGGTCCTTGTATGGGCCACCATGCTAGAAGATGCGCAACCATTAAAATCTTGATGGTAGGGTATTATTGGCCAATACGTTTCAAGGATGCTCACCAATATGTCCACTCTTGTGAATGTTGCTAATGAGATGGAGGAATGCTTGCTCAAATGGATGGACCTCAATAGTGGATCCAACCATTAGAATCCTTTGACATATGGGGCATTGATTCCATGGATCCCATCACACCCATGTCAAATGGAAAGGTGTACATCATAGTCGCTATTGACTATTGTATGAAATGGGCAGAAGTAGTAGTTTTCATCAACTATACATCTTCTACTATTGCTCAGTTTGTATAAAAAATTGTTGTAAATAGGTTTGGTGTGCCACATGCATTAATTTTTGATAATGGAACCCACTTTACAGATACTAGCTTTCAAAAGCTTATGAAATACTTGGGGATTGAACATAAACTGACAACACCCTACCACACTCAAGCTAATGATCAAGTTGAGGTTACAAATAGGGAAATCACAAAGATCCTAATGAGAGTTGTTAGAAAATATATGAGGGACTAGAGCACAAAACTCAATGATGCCCTCTAGGCCTATCGCTTAACATGAAAACTTTATATAGGCTATTCTTCCTATGAGCTAGTGTATGAAAAATTACCAACACTTCTTATTCAATCTGAGCTCTGTACACTTTCAACAGCCTATGACCTTGACCTTGATTTAAGTTTAGTAAAAAAAGAAAGATTACTGGATCTAAAATTGCTAGACAAAAATCAATTGGTGGCCTTGTCATCTAACAAGTTGCATAATGCATTCAAGAAAAAGTGCCATGACCTTAGAATTAGAAAAGGCAAATTTCAACCAAGGGGTAAGGTTCTCTATTGGAACACTACACATGTACCTCAACGGACTAAGTTCCAAATGTTGTGGAAAGGACCTTATATAATTTATGAAAATTTTCCTTCTAGGGCCATGTTAATCTACAAACCTAAGAGCTCAAATAGGAAATAGCTGGTCAACATATAACAAGTTAAATCTTTCCATGAGCCTAAGCAAGCTAGTGCAATAAATGCCTTATCAGATGGACAACCATGCTCAATCTTTTAGACCTCCTCACTTCAACTTAGTCATGGGAGATGGTCATCCATGCTACTTATATAAGTAGCTCCATATTTTTTCTTATTTTTGTTTTACACCTTGTTATTTTTACAACTTTTTGTTTTACACATTCTTTATCTTACACATTTTTGTTTTTACATTATTAATTTTTAAATTTTTTTTGTTTTGCAACATCGTTAGTATGTTTTATTTTTCTTAAATATTTTATAATTTTTTGTATATTTTCCTTTATTTGAATGTGATTTTCTTATTGTGGATTAATAATAACGTGTCTTATTACCAATTGGGTATAGTGTGATTTGTTTGATGTGGGCATGTGCTATCCAGTCATTTGATTGTTGGTGTTTGAATTCCAGCTTTGAGTTTTGTTACTAATAACTAGGATATGGTTTCCTTTTCATGATATAGGTAATGATTCTATAACATCCACCCATCCACAAACTCTATGGGTTTCCTTGTTTTGGAAAGATGAGGTCCCTTTTTCATTAATAAAACTTTAAGGAATTTGTTACCTTGGTCGTTTCTGGATTTGGAAAGGATTTAAAGGTTTGAATAGGGTGTGACTTCAAGGGGACTCGGTACTCTTTGTGCTTTTCTGCTTACTTGGGTGCATGTGTATTTTCATGGATTTCTTACCATTTCATGTTGATGAATAACAAGAAGTTGAACAAGTCTTTTCATGGTGTGGTTCCCATTCGAAAAAAAATGAAAAAGAATGATTGGAATTCAAAGCACATTCCTTAGAAAAAATAAATGGGCTACAAGCATTNCCGTGAAAATTACGGGTCGGCCTCAGGCGAAGATTCGTGGTNATAAGGCCCCTTCTTAGTTTCTACTTCTCTTTTCTTCTTCAATAAGGAATGATGGTTGTTCTATGTGAGCACTCTTGTGTCTCAAGGGGGTTGACTAGTCTTAGAGTGATGATGCAAAGTCACTAAATGTGGTTGGTTTTGGTCTAGACTAAGAATGGATTTTATTAGCTCATTTAAACACAAAAATTCACAAGGGACTTCATGTGACCTTAATCAAGAACTTCATTTCCCTCTCTCTCTCATCCATCTATGCTTTCCATGTCTTACCTCACTACTGGTTTCATGTTCTTGTTTGATATTTTGGTTTGATGTGTCAAAATTCTTGGATAGTTTCTTTCGGGTTTTTGTACTTAACTTTTTGTAACCATTAATCATACATGGGGCCCACAAACTCCTCAGTTTGAAGTTATGCAAGGGAAATAAATGAATTATGCCTACTTTGGGGAGGAGCCACTTGCATACCTTTTGGTTGGGTTAGTTAAGTTCTTTATCCTTAGACATCCTCACAATCAAATCCTTTTACATGTTTCATCAATGATGTCCAATTGTGCAAACCTTCACAACATTTTCTAGTGAGATCCTCTTTTTATTATTATGAATTCTTAACCCCTCTTCAATAATTTGATTGTATTTGAAATTTTTAGAATTTAATAGATTTCTTATCCATTCCACCCTATTTTTTAGTCTTCTCACTAACACTATTAATGGAATCAATCCACCATAATCACAACTTAGCCAAGTGTAACGACCAATGAGACAAAGTACTTAAAATTTATATGTTACACATTTCACACTAATCCATGATTTTGTTGTGGTTATAGTGGAAAGTATGGATTGGAAGTGGGACTATCTTCACCAAGGAAGATGTAGCAGCATCATGTGACAATGACCATTCATGATTGTTGGATCTTCTTTCTCGCTCTTCAGCTGCCATAGGAGTTGGATGTCAATTTTGTCTAGGGTGTTCAATTCTCTTGTCATGAACATCAAATTTTGTACAAGATTGTAAATTCATACAATTGGGCACTTAGATTCTATTTGTTCCCTTTGAGTCTATGCATGTTAGTTAATAATCCCATACCTTCTCAATATTTTGTAAAAAACTTGTTCCTTCTCTTGGTCAATCGAGGATGAGTTTTCATTTAGTTGTGGAGGTATGATGAAGCACATTTTTTTCCTAGCTCTGATATTGGATTTATTTGATATTAGAGCCCTGATGTTGAGTACGTGATATCGGATCCCAAGATATGGTGCCAGATATCCGATATTGTAGGGTATGTGCTACCCTATAAATATAGCACTTGGGCACACAATTTCCATATAGTTTTTTGTCATAGCATAGCACCGCTCTTGTAGTTTATTTTCTCTAGAGTTAGAATATTTTCCAAAGTGCTTGCAACAAGAGTCATTGAGTGTATAAATCTTTATTTGAGCACTGTAGTACCTAAGCACGGTAGTGTGTGTGGCAATAAAGATGAGCTTTCTGATAAAACCTTGCAACACCCTGGCTAGCCTAAATATTTTATTCATGCAATAAATTGTTTATGCAATTTCATTTAATATTGTCAAGTAATTAAGCTAAAGTAATCTAGTTTGATTAAATAGAATTAATTAAGCATATAAGTATGACTTCTTTGAGCATGCATGTGACTCCTGGCAATCCCAGCAACACTTGATGTTTAGTAATCCAACAACACTATACGTGTTCAGGATGTGTATAGAAAGTGGGATTGGATACTTATGTTAGGATAGTTAGTTATTGATTAGCAATTAGATTAGGTAAATTGATTTATGAATTCAGTTTCAACCTGTTGTTAATCGTAGACAAATAAAATACAAAATAATAAAAATCATGTGCCTTAATTACACTTAACCATACAATTAAGCTCCACAATCATAGTTGAGAAGACAACAATTTTCATGATTAGATTTCATGTCTTGGAGCTAGTATACTTAGGAACTTAAGGTTTGCTGAATTTGATTGGATCATGCATGAGTGCTTGTGATTTGTATGGTTGGGAGTAGTGGTACCTCACAGCTCATCACTAAGAAACAAAAAAAAAAAAAAAAAAAACTGTACAAGTGAAACCATAGCACAAGCTACTCAATAGAGTAGAAGAGAGTAGTCAAAGTGGTCCTCTTAGGAATTTGCTTGTCTTGGGTTCTTTCATACTTAGTTCTTGATGCATCCCATGCTTTCTTCTCTTTGTCTTGTTTTATTGATGTTCCACTTCTTTAGCCATCACATTTTCCTTTGTTGCATTATTATCCAAATTTGTCTCCTTCACTCCTTGCTTAGCTTGTACTAGCCCATAGTACAATTGTTGTTGATCCAATAGATTACTAAGTTGGGCCAAGAAAATACTTTTTATATAATCCCAACTTAAAATACTATTTCTTAGCAAGTTTGAATACCAAATTTGAGGCATATCCTTTAAATTTGCTACAACCAACCCACAAGCTTGATCTTGGTATTGAATATTTTTGTGAGCTAAAGCTACTGATAAACCAAACAAAAGAGGTGAACTTCTTATTCTTCTAGCTTTTACTCTACTACTTGTTCCAAACTCAGAAACCTTTTTCTTTCAAGCCCTCTTAGTACCAAAAAGAACTGTTGGTGTGCTAGGCCTATCGATCTTCTTAATTATGATAACTAATTAACTTATGAACTTTCAAACAAATGTTCATACCCTCCTTGTAGCACCAAAAGAATTTTTGGTGACTGTTTGGGATTGCCAATGTTGGGTGGCCTCCAGGTCTCATGACTTTGGAAAGCCATTAGATCAAAGGTTTTCTTCAAATATGGTTTAGGTGCTTGCTAGTCTCTAACAACATCAAGGTCCATATACCTCCAAATAGACCTAATACTTATGAAACAAACTAATCATGAGTATGTGTTTGATATTCTGAATGTTGAAATGGTTGGGTTATGTATGAAATTGTAATTGTCTATCATAAAAAAAATTTAGCTATCTTTGTCAAATATTGTGAGTTGTTAGATATTCCTATTTTGTCCAATCACTTAGTCTATATAGTCCTTATAGTATGTTACTTGTAATAAATAAAATTTTGCAAAAACATTTGAGTGTAATTCTGCCAATCTACTCCTAATTTCCCTAGAAAGAAAGTTCCACAAGAAAACTAGAAAATCCTCATCCACCATTGCCTACATTGATGTCATGGTAGAGTAAGGTAACCATGGCACAAGCCAGGAGTATGGAGATGGTAAACACCAATGTTGATGGTCAAGAACCTTCTAGAGCTAAGGTGATGATGAAGATGTTCAAAGATGAGACAAGCCTTAATGGGTGGGTGATGGGGGCATGATGAGGGGTGGTTTTGTGTAGCCATGAGCACCCATTCCTTTAGGATGCTCACATCACGACAACCTTTATTGAGATAGAGGTGATAGAGTAGGCACATGTGTGACTATGTTCAAAATTGAATGCTGGATTTCTAATGCAGGTGTAAACATGAGTGATGACGTTGGATCCAAAGTAGCATGTCCTACTGCTATTCATAGTTAAGGTGTGGGGACATGTGTGTCCAGTGATTACAGAGGAATAAAATGATAAGGTGGTCATGTCGAGGTGTGTGCAGTTCGAAAACACTTGCAACATGCATGTTAAGGATGATGGCAAGGCTGGTTGCCTAGACAAAGATGGCAACATTGCTCCCTTTGCAAGTGAAGGAGATGAGCATGGTAGCTACATTGGCATTGTTGCAAGTAGTGTTGTTGGAAACAAGTTTTTGTGGGTGTTGCTATGTGGCCAAAATTTATGCATCAATAGATACCATGATTCACTAATAAAAAACATTGACTATGTTTGTGTAAAGCATCCTTTTGAGTAGGCATAAGATGGCTAGAAATTTTTCCATTTGTAAGATAGTGAAGAAGATCAGCATATTACTTATTATCATCTTTTGTATTAATAACCCTTACTAATACATTGGGAGATTATGTGATAGGTGTTAAGAAAATAGATTAAATGAACTGATCTCGCATAATAGAAGGATCATAAATGGATTATGAAAGTTGCCAATGCATTGAATGGCATGTTTTTGGAATGTGAAATATGGCTCAGTGTATGATTAGAGAAAGAAAAGTGAAGTTCCTTAGGCATTTTTAGGTAAGGAACTAAGTGAGGATCCTTGAAATCATAGTTACCATTAACTTGATATATGATGAGCTAAGAGTTACCATAAATAGTAATAGTTTTAACTTGATTTTGCAAAGCTAGTAAGAGACCTCATATTAGAGCTTGACATTTAGCTACAGTGTTAGTGAAAGGAAAATCAAGCTTGCAAGTCCAATAAATTACTTGTTTGGTGGAAAGGATAAGAATACAAGCTACACTAAATCTAAAGGATGTTTGTGTTTCATCAAAATAAAGGACAACATCCAAATCCATAGCATCCATGTATAGGTTGTGAGAAACATCAATTATTTCAAAGGAAGAGATGAGATCAGCTAGAACTTAACATTTGATTGAGTGTTGAGACAAAAAAGAAGAAGATCAAACATAACAAAGAAAGTTTTCCAATAAGATAGACAATGGTTGTCGAAAGGATTGTTAGCAATTTCTTTAAGGATGATATCTTTATAAATAATAAAGACTTTAGCATTGAGGAGATAATGTCTTAACTTTTTAAGAGTGAAGAAAAAACTTACCTAAGACTTTTCAATGTTTGAGATTCTAGTATCATAGTTTGAAAAAGGATAATATATGTAGTTCATAGGAAGATCAACTCTATCTTATCATCTTTGAGAAAGCATGGAAGATATGGAATGGTTGGATTTGAAAAGATAAAAGGTAGAAAGGTTGGTTGAATTGTGAAGGGTGAAGAATAGGTAGAGTAGTTAAGACTTATTTAATGGAATCAAATACCTTTTAACATTTCTCATTGTAGATGAAAATGGTAGATTTATGAAGCAAATGGGTAAAAGGATGAAGGTGATCAGTGAGATTGGAAATGAAGAAATGAATGAATTAAAGACAACCTTGTAGAATATGCATATCTCAAATATCTTTAGGAGGTGTGAGATATAAGTTAAATTTAATTTTTTTAGGGTCAATAGCTATATCATCTTGAGAGGTAAGGTAATACAATATCTTGCTTGTGATAATTCCAAAAAATGCAGTGAGTTAGAACTTGGTCTAAGTTAGAAGCATGATCAGTTGCTAAGGTGGATTTGATGGTCAAATCATCAACATAATCCTTAACTACTTTGAACATCATGTCACTGAAGATAAATGTCTAGGTTATTAATAAATAGCTGTAGCATTCTTGAGATCAAAGGGCATTTTAGTATAGAAAAATATTCTTCAATGTGTTATGAATATGATATATTGTTGGTTCTCTAGATTTATATAGATTTGGTTGAAATTAAAAACCATTCATAAAGGATAGAAGAGCATGGCTAGCTATAGAATTAATTAGCTGATCAATATTATGCAAAGGAAAATCATCTTTAAGAGTAACCTTATTAAGGTCTCAAAAGTTAATACATATGCAAATGCGATCATTCTTTTTGGGAACTACAACCATGTTAGAAACCCAATCAAAATAGTTAACAAGATGGATAAATCCAACATTGAAGTGTTTAGTTATTTCTTCATTTATAGAGAGAACTATAGTAGGATAAATCTTCCTAATCTTTTGCTTAACAGGTTTGAAACCTTCTTCCAAGATGACATTGTGTTGAAAAAGCATTGGATCTAGATTGAGCATATCATTATATACCCAAGCAAAAGCCATTGAATGCTCTTACAAGATATCCAAGATGGACTCCTGAGGGTGTGAAGAGAGAAGAACACTAAGTTAAAGGGTCCTTTGCTCAACTTTACAACTTAGTACCATGATGTCTATTAGTTAATCATTGCTTAAAAGAGGTTCTCAATCCAAGAAAAAAGGGGTTTGACTAAGGTAAAAGTTCATCCTTAATAATATTTAAAGAGGATAGGAGAGAAGTTGGATTTGACATTAAGTTAAGAAAAGATGAATCTAGAGTTCTACACACCTAGTTTGTGGGGTGATTTAAGATCATAGGTTGAAGTAGAGACTTTGAATAGGAAACAATATTTACTTGGATCAAAATTCAGAAGTTAGATTTGCCATCGTAGAGAAAATGTTGAAAACTAAGTTAAAAATGTCAAAAATGATTAGACATTGAAAGTCCTAGAGTGTTTATCATCTATAAAAGAACAAAAAAATAACATATAAACTACCATCCATATTACTCTCTTGGAGATATAATTAGGCAACATTATAATAGACCATGGAAGTTTTATCTACACCTTTCCTTGTTGTCTTATAATGATGTTGCCAATTCAAGAAAAATCATTAATAGAAGTACACTTATAATATTATGTACTATAATTCTATGATTTTTCATTATTATCACTGTCATAAAATGAATCAATTCCTAATTTATTTTTAGAAATATAAAAAATAGTCCTAGAATAATATCATTTCTTTTCAAATGGATTAAATCACTGTATTCACTATATTTTACGTCATAGTCAAGAAAGATACATTTTATGCCTCTATCGGATGGTTTGGATAGAAGAGCATTCAATAATTTAAGATAATGAATGTAACCAAACACTTTCAAGTGTAAAACATTAGGATCTTTACCTACAAAAAGTTTGTGACATGTATTATCAACATTGGAAGAAATGATGAGTCTACATGTTTAAGAGATAACACACCATATTAATGACATCATTCCAATATGATTTTGGAATTGATGCATTCTTGAGGCATCTAGACATCTTTCATATGACATCAACTTGTGCAAGTCAAGTGTTTGAAGTTTTATTAATATCAAGGGTTTCTTGTGAAGATATTCTAATACAAAATTTTTTGGCGAGGAATGATCTCAAGATGAAAAATATTAATGTCTCTTAAACTATAGAAACTGTGATGGATTTTGAGGTTTTTGATTTTATTTTAATTGATGATTTATATAAATCTCTATCAAAAAATCTCACTTCTTACTATATGTTTTTAGAGATTATTGGATTTATTTTTCTAAACAAGGGTTTTACATTGATGATTCAAACTATGCTTACACATTATGAAATTACTATTTTGCATGTATATTATTTTTTAAATTAGTATTTCTTGTATATCTAGAGCTACTAGGAAACTCTTAATATGTAAAGAAAATTTCTCTTTACAAAAGAAGAATTTATTAAGAGGGACTAGCAATGAAAGTATTGATACAAAAGTATTTCGCTTAGTGTAATGCATAATAATAATAATAATAAAAGAAAATTGTAGATATTGATTTTAATTCAAAAATCAAAGATTTCTTCTACTTTTACTACTGGTCTAAATGTTTTCTCATTAGAAAATGCTTTTTCACTTATTAATGATATGGATTGTAAGAAAAATATTAAGGTTGAAAAATCAAATTTATGGGTCACTTATTCCACATCTCAATGTTAGTTTCTAAATGTTTTCTCATTGAATAATGCTTTTTCACTTATTAGTAACATGGATTGTAAGAGAAATATTGGGTTTAAAAAAATCAAATATTGGGGTCTCCTCTCCCACATTTCAATGTTAGTTTTATCATTGATGAGCAGCAAGTACCCCTATGCTCAACCATACAAATCACTAAGCATTCATGCATGATTCGGTCAAATTCCGTGGACTCTATGTCTTTTAGTACATTAGCTCCTAGGAAGTGAACTTGTCCTAACAGTCATTCATTATCTTCCCAATTACACTTATGACATACAAAGGTATGGTTAAGTGTAATCAAGGCATATGATTTTTATTATTTTATGTTTTATGTTTCTGGTGCTTTAAAATAGAGAAATGAAATAATTTATTAGCTAATTTAATTTAAATAATTAATTAATCTCTAACTAATCTTAACACAAGTGATTGGTCCCACTTTCCGTATACATCCTGAACACATATAACACTGCGAGGCTACCAAGCATTAAGTGTTGCTGAGATTACCAAGTGTTGTATGTTATGCTTGAACCAGTCATACTTATGTGTTTAATCTATTTATCTTAATTACTAAATTAATCAATTGAAGTCTAGTTTAGCTTAATTAATTACATAATTAATGAAAATAGTAAATGCAGAAATAAATCATTAATCTATTCCAAGTGCTGCAAGGTTTGATCAAAATGCTTGTTTTTATTGCCATTCACACTCGTGTGCTCAGGTACATCAATGCTCAAATAAAGATCCATGCACTTTATAACTCCTACTATGGACACTCAGAGAAATATTCTAACTCTCAAATGACAAAACTGCAAGAGCTTTGCTACAACTATGATAAGATCTCCCATAAACATAGCTGGTGAGCACATATTTATAAGCTTTATTAAGGATTTATGTCAATGGAGCCCCATAAATGTAGTAAACACTATGTTGATGTGACCCCATCGAAAGGGCAACACCATGTAGAGAGGGCCATGTTGATGGAAACTTGTCAATGAGGCCACGTCAATGGGGATCCATCAACGTGATNTGTTGATGGAAACTTGTCAATGAGGCCACGTCAATGGGGATCCATCAACGTGACACTTTGATGCTCATCACACCCCCATGACTGAATGAAAACTCATCCTTAAGTTCCTTTACAAAATTAGGAAGGTATGGAATTATTGATCAACTCTTGACATAACAAATTGACATAACACAACTAAGTGCTCGAGTTTATAAATCAACTTCATTATAAGTATGATGGTGTTCATGACACAAAATTGAACACCATGACATGACTACTCGAAACTAGACAACACATCCTTTAATAGCATGAAGGTGGTTGAGAAAATCAAATAGTCCTATTTAGTAGAGGCTCTTGAGGTTTTGAAGAAAATTTGCCAGCTTCGAACCCATGCAGTGGCTCAAGCAGCTATGGTTGTCCACGACTACGACCTATAGTTGAAGGTGAAAGGCATCCAGTAATTCCTTCATCTTCTTCTCCTTACTTTGAGGATCATTCATAGTCTATGTGGCATTGCCAATGTGGGTTGAAATGGGGATATTCCATGGATAGTGCATTACCAGGAATAGCTTCTTGATGTTGACAAACTAGGTAGGAAATTGTTTGTGTTCAACATTAAATGCCTTCATTGTGTTTTGTAGTTCATTGTAGTCATTCATTCCTTTGGTTAGGTTCTCGATAGTAGATCTCTAATCAGTGTATTTTCCCTTGAGAACCTCAATTTCAATGTTTTCCATTGCAAGTTTTTGCTTGGTGTCTTTGTGGTGCTTGAACTCGACCTCATACAATAAGTACAAGATTGCCACCTTCATTTCCAATTTTGACCATGGCTATTTGGTAGTTAACATAGCCATGTTTGCATATTGGAGATTGGCCAACTTCATGTATTCTATCATTTTCTCTATCTACAACACCTTTAAGCAAAATTTTGCTTTATTATACTAATCAATCCAATCAATGATGGGCTACCATAATTCACATCCATGTTGGAGTTGTTGGAGGATCTCATTTACCTTTGCCTTCACCACTTGAATATGTTTCTCATTTAATTCTTTCTATAAGTTAACTTGGTCTCTAAAGTGATCCTTGACTCTCTCAAATTTAAGAGCCTCTAATTTCCAAGAGGCTACCTCTATTGTAGTCTTTTGGCAAAGGGCATAGACCTCCTCCATAGAGAGGTTTCTGTTCTTAGCTATTGATCTTCTTAACTTTGTATTTGTTCTAGCTAGTTGATCTTGCTATTTATGGATAAAATTGGTTAACTTTTGTTTATGCACATCAACGTTTCACAAGTGATGATTTTCTATGATTAGTTGCACATTCTCCTAGTGGGTCAGATCCAAGGCCTTTTCAAACTTGTGCTAGGTGATGTCTACCAAGGATCGGTAGAACACCACCATCTCCATCACACCCTCAACCCCTTTCAACTTGGTGTGAAGCTATTTAAGAGCTTCATCTCTCATCAAGGCTAGGTTGAGAAATGTAGGGTTGGTAATCTAGGCTTTCAATTCAACAACTTCAGTAGACAAGAGTTAATTAAGCTCCTTAGCTATTTTGAGTTTTCTTTTCAAACTAATGTTCTTGTCTCTTACCTTTAATATCTCCAATTAGGTTGCAGAAATACTATTTGAAAGATCAAAGACATTCAGAAGTGGTTACTTGGTCCCCACCTATTGGTCTAGCTATTATTCATGCTATGCTATGCTTAATCTATTACTTATGATCCTTATAGATGTCTACACATCTTTAAGTGTAGTGGTGTCTAGTATAGATGCTATAGGTGCATTCTGTATCTTGATAATTCTCTTAGCAACTATCTTTGTTTCTATTTCTTGCCCTTGGTGTTGCATCACCAATATTATTGTCCCCTCTTCTTCCTCCAAGAGCAATGAGAAGGTTGCAACATTCCTAGAAATATTCGAGAGTGGCTGCTATTCTCAGAAAGATACTGTTATCTTTCTGGCACTAGGATTCAACCTTGTGTACAACTACATTCATTGGGTAGAGAAAATGGATCAACCACCTCCCATTAGGTTGACTATTCGGAACACCTCATTTAGGTAACTCATCATTGTCTGATACATAGATGGATCTCCATCACTCATGCCTGCTTGTTACTCTTACTCACTCAAGAGCCATTCTTGATACATGTGCAATCATTGGGATGTTGGAGTGACATTTGACACAATGTTTTGAGTGGTAGGTGGAAGTGGTGGCTCCTACTCTTCTTCTTGAATGGTTGTTGCAGGTGTTTTTTCTTTCATCATCTCCACCTAATTAGCAATTGGAGTGCATTGAACAACATCATTTGTATAGCAAACTATTCCTTCCATTTGACATAGTTTTTTGTGAGGCATGGGAAGGGGAGTGCCTTTCTTCCACGTTCATTTTCCTTAAATCACTTCTTTATCTCTAGATAGATCAGTTATGGAAGGTTGATGGAGAATCTCCCACTCAAAGTAACACATGCACAAGTAGAAAAAGAAGTGATCTTGTTGGACCTCACCATGGGGTTTAGGTGAAAGCTGCAATCTTATAGTGGATTCATTCTACTAGTGTGAGTGCATCATACTCCTTGTAGTTGACACCATAGCATCATTGAACCCATTCCTTTCTGATGCTAGGGTTTGATTGCATTGGAATCTTGGTGAGATTCACCCCAATTTCAAGTAACCCAAGTGCCTTAGCAATAGCCTTCACTGAGTAGAACATTGAAATGTCCTTGATTTTGACCATTGAACCAACCAGCCTATTGTTCCAAAATAAGAATTTCTCTCCCATATACCACTCTCCACTGAAAGTGATAATTGGCCACATGGGAGAGGTCTTCAATTGGTCTTGTACCTCCTTATGTGCTTGCTCAAGGAAAGAGGCAAAGTTTAACTATTGTAGCACTATTTTTTAGACCTCCCTTAACCTGATTTGATTTAGGTAGGCCTCTGTCAAGGTCACCTCAAGGTTTTCTTGCTGAGCTAGTGCCTCATCTCAGTGGGAATGTTTTGTTGCTATTGCTTGTTCTAGAATTTGATGAATAGATTCCACTTTGCCCTCTTCCCTAAGAAATCCCATAGCATGGGTTGAAATTGGTTCTTCCTAGGCTTGTTCTTGGCCCCTTCTTATTCTTGTTTGTTTCTCCCTTGGTTGAGACAGTCCTTCTTCCTACATGTGTTTGCCTTTCAGTGCCATCTATGGTCACAACACATCTATGGATTAGCAAATATAATATGTAACTTTGAATATTTAAATACCTTTTCTTGTTAGTTAATTACACTTGGCTATGATTGGACCATGATATATTGATTATTTTATTCTTAGTTTTTTAATTAATTTTTATTATAAGTGTCATTGAAGCTCATTGGAAGGGTTTAAATTTTGTAATTTGGTGTTTAAATGTTGATTTTTTAGTTAAACCTTTGTGGGAGTTAGAAAAATGGCAAAAACATTTGTGTCAAAAATGGCACATTTGTGGCCCCCATGACTAAAAGCTTACCTTTGGAAGCTACACAATTGAAGAATGGAGTGATCTGGATAAATAGTGAGGAAGTTATGGGCTCTAAAAATTTAAAAATCTACCTTGGCATTTGTGAGAAAATGTGAAAATTTTTGAGGATTGTGCATATTTATAGTATTTTTGTGCTATGTTGATGGGGCTATGTATATGGGGCCTTCTATATGCATGGGCTTCATCAATGAGGCCCCATTTACGAGGTCTATAAAAAAATTTTCAATTTTGAATATTTTGAAAAATACAAGGAATTTTTAAATGAATGTGGGGTCCATGGAGTCCCAGAAAAGCCAAGAATATGATAAAATCATTGAAGAAGGTCTTTGAAAGTTTAAAGATTCAAAATTTGATGGAGAATGTGTGAAGTAAAGAAAATATGTAAAAGAACACATGGTCAGATGCAAAAGATGGTTGTATGAAAGATTCCACAGAAATGCCTAAGGATAAGGTGCCTAACAAAACAAACCAAGAGATATGCAAGTGGGCCCTCCCCATAGCAGGCACATTCCTTGTTTATTCTTGGATAACCTTAACTTAAGAAGTCCATGGGTCCCATAGGTGATTAATGGTTGATGAAAGTTAAGGGGCAAAACTTGGAAGATTTTACCAAAGAATTCAAGTACATCAAACAAAGACATTGAATAAGAACATGAACACTGATAGTGAGATGAGTTATGGACAACATGGATGGATGATGGAGAATGGGGAATGGAATTCTGAATTGAGGCCATAGCAAGTCCCTTTTGTATTTGTGTTTAAATGACCTAAGAAGATCCATCCTTAGTCTAGACTAAAACCAACTACTTTCCATGACTTCACATCGCTACTCCAAGATCGATCCACCCTTTCAAGACACAAGAGTACTTTGATAGAAAAACCAATATTCCATAAAGAGAAGAAAAGAGAATCAAGAAGTGAGAGATGGCCTTAGTTAGAGGAGACCTTCAAGAAGGGGGAACATGTCTTTCTAGTCCCATAACCAGTGCTTGTAGTTTTTTTATGTGTCTAAGGGGTGTGCTTTGAATTTCCATCATGTTTTATTTCTTTTTATTTTATTTTATTTTCTTTTTGGATGGGAACCACAACATGCAAAGNTATTTTATTTTCTTTTTGGATGGGAACCACAACATGCAAAGATTTAGTCAACTTCCTATTATTGGTTGACACAAAATGGTAAGAAATCCATAAAAACACTCATGCACCCAAGAGAGTAAAAGAGTATAAAGAGTATTGAGTTCCCTTGAAGTCACCCTATGCAAACCTTTGAATCCTTCCCTCTAGAAACTAGCCAAGTCATAAATTTATTAAAAGTTTATTTGATGAAAGGGACCTCATTCTTCCAAAATAAGGAAAATCATAGAGTTTTTGGATGAATGGATGTCATGGACTCACTACTTGTTCCATGGAAAAGAAACCATGTCTTAGCCATTGGTACAAAAATTCAGAAATAGAAACTAGCCATTAGCAAATAAAACATTAAGCACAAACCACCATTAGCAATAGCTATAACACCACTGTGTCATGTTGGCACAAAGCACGTTTATTAACAAAAATTTTAAAAACACACTAAAATAAAGTAAATATATAAGAAAGTGTAAATATTCAAGAAAAATTAAAATATATTAACCATGGTGTAAAAAAAAATGATGTAAAATAGGAAAATGTTTTAAAATTAAAAGGTCTAAAATAAATAATTTGAAAAGACAAAAATGTGTAAAATAAAAAATAAAAAAACTGAGGGGCCACGTATATGATTCATACGGATAGCCATCTCCCCCATGACTGAGTTGGAAAGAGGAGATCCAAAAAATTGAGTGTGGTTGTCCATCCATTGAGGTATTTGTTGCACTGGCTTACTTGGGCTCATGAAAATACTTTATTTGTTGGATGTTGACCAACTATTTCTTGTTTAGGATTTTAGGTATGTATATGATCATAGCCCCAAAAGAAAAGGTTTCATCAATTATATAAGGCCCCTTCCACAATGTTTGAAATTTGGTTTGTTGATGTACATGTTTGGGATTCCAATAGAAAACCTTATCTCCTAGTTGAAATTTTCCTTTCCATATTCTAAGGTCATGTCATTGTTTGTTGAATGCCCTGTGCACTTCATTTAAGGATAGGACCATTAATCAATATTCATCTAGCACATTTAAGTAGATTAATTTCTCTTTTTTTCCTAGACTTAGGTCAAGATCTAGGTCATAGGTCATTGAGAGTGTATAGAGCTTGGATTGAATTGGGAGTGTTAGAAGTTTTCTATACACCAACTCATAGGGAGAGTAGCCAATAGAGAGTTTCCATGTTGAGTGGTAAGTCCAAAGGGAATCATTAAGTTTTGTGCTCTAGTCTCTCCTATATTTGTTAATAGTTTTTATTAGAATCTTTGTGATCTCCTTGTTAATCATTTCTACTTAACCATTGGCTTGGGGTGATAAGGTATTGTTAATTTATGTTCAAACTCTAAGCATTGCATGAGTTTTCAAAAAGTAGCACCTATAAAATGGGTTCCATTGTCAGAAATCAATGCATGTGGCACCCCAAACCTATTCATAACATTTTGATGTACAAATTGAACAATAGTAGATAATGTATAGTTGGTGACAGCTACTTCTTTTGCCCATTTGGTATAATAGTCAATAGTGATGATTATATATGCCTTCCCATTGGATATGGGTGTGATGAGACCCATGAAATCTATGTCCCATATGTTAAAGAGTTCTAGTGGTTGAATCCACTATTGAGGACCCTCCATACGTGTAGTCATCTCGCCATCTCATTGACAACACTCATAGGACTAGACAAATTGGTGGACATCCTTGAAGATTATGGGCCAATAGTATCCTACCATCATGATTTTTATGCCCATGCATCTCTTAGCATAGTGGGCTCCACAAGGATCTTCATAAGCATATTAGAGAATTCATAATTGATTCACATCAAGTACACACCAATGAACCATGCCATCAGTGCACACCTTGTAAAGGTATTTGTTGATTTCCATGAAGTGCTTAGCTCAATGAAGAAATTGTTGTCTCTTCCTGTAGTCTAGATTTTATGGCATCTCCTAAGTAAGAAGATAAGTGAGGATGTTATTATACCATTTTGGTTCTATGGGCATTTGCTCATTTATTACACTAGCAAAGAGAAGTTCATTAGGAAATAGATTAGATAGTGACCTTTTCTCCTCTTTGTTGTTCCATCATAATCAAGACAAGTGGTGAGCAACCACATTCTTAGTTCCCTTTTAATCTACCATTGTGAGATCAAATTCCTATAAGATCACCAGCCATTATATAACATGGGGACTCACTGTTGGCTTATTCATGAGGAAGTGGATGGCACTATGGTCTATGTATACAAACACTTTATATCCAAGCACATAGTACCTGCGCTTCTCTAGAGAAAACACCACTGCCATAAGTTCTTTCTTTGTCGTGATGTAATTTAACTATGCACTCACAATTCTTTAACTTATACAATGGATGTAATATAAACATTTCTTATTGTCCAACTATGTAAGCATAGCTCCCAAGATGTAGTTAGATGCATCTGTCATGATATGGTCTGGACTAGTCAGGTGCTCATAGAATTGGAGTCTCTACAAGCTTCTACTTGAGGCTATGGAATATATTTTTGCATTCCTTGGTCCAGGTGAAGGGAGCATCTTTCCTTGTTAGCTCAACCAATGGTTTTGCAATCTTAGAAAAATTTTGTATAAATCATCGGTAGTAGCTAGTGTGTCTAAGGAATGACCAAACATCTTTGATAGTTTCTGGTTGATAAGTGATTCCTTGGATGACCCTTATCTTTTTAGGGTCTACCTGGATCCCTTCCTATGAAATTCTATGTCCCAATACAATGCCTTCTTGGATCATGAGATTGATATTTTGCTAATTAAGCTATAAATTTATGTCCACACATCTTTTTAGTACTTACTCAAGGTCATCTAAGGCTTGCTTAAATGTAGCTCCATAAGTGAAGAAGTCATCCATAAAGATCTCCACTTTGCTACCTATTTGATACTAAAAGATGGTTAAGACCAAAATTTGGAAAGTGGTAGGAGTATTACATAGATTAAAAGGCATATTGTGATATGCAAAGGTCCCCCAGTGACTTATGAATATTTTTTTGGCCTAATCCTTTGGTGTGATTTGGATTTGGTCATAGCCACTATAACCATCTAGAAAACTGTATTAGTAATGCCTAGGTATGGTGTCCAATACTTGCTCAACAATAATAGTAGAAAATATCTTTGAATGTTACCATGTTTAACAACCTAAAATCTATACAAACCCACCATTTGCCACCTCTCTTGGGCACTATCATGAGTGGGTTAACCCACTTGATATCTGCAATGGGGTATGGGGTAGATGAATCCTTAAGCAATTGCTCGATCTCCTCTTTGATTATTTGCTTCAATTTTTGGTTCAACTACCATTGTAGTTACCTCCTTCACTTCATGGATAGATCCATGTAAATGCAGTATTAGCATATCCATAGACTAATTCTAGTGAGTTTAGGATATGACTAAGCAAAGATTCTTGGCCATTTGTTAACCACTTCTTATAGTTTTTCTTTCTAGTTAGGAGCAAGTTTTGCAATAAGTATTTTGCCATTTTAAAGAATGTATATTCTAGGTTGGTAGGTATATTTTTCAACTCTTGGGGCTCTTGTTTTAAATTCTCTAGGATCTCTAAATCTTCCCAATTGATATCATCATTTTCATTAGCAGAGAGTTGGTGATGAACTTACTCTAGTTCATCCATTCCTATAACATAAGTGCATGTCAGGATCTTAGTAGGTTCCATGCACATTGTGCTATTGTTAGAATCAATGGTTAGCCACTAGGTGCCCTCTTGTTTTGTGGCTACTATGTATAGACACCTTTGAATATCTACTTCATGTGTACATTACTTGCATGCAGAAATAGATGCTCATTTCACTAACCAAAGTTTCTACACGCAATTACACCTTGTATCATTGTATGTGATGTATGAAACTTGTTTCTTCTCAATCTTTCCAAATGTATTTTCCTTAGATATCTCTAGGGAAAGATCTTTGATTCCCACTTTTTCATCAATAATGCTTAGCCAAGGCCTTTCCATAATGATTGGGAAGTCCCCCTTAAAATTCTCAACCTTAATTACTACGAAATCAACAGGATAAGACCACCCATAGATAGTGGTCACAATGTCTTCTACCAACCCCAATGGAACAGTAATGAATTGGTCTACCAATTCCAATATGAGATTTCTCTTCTTGAGAGGCGATAAGTTCCAAGTAGTATACATCTCATGAGAAATCAAGTTCACACCAAAACTTAAATTTAGAAGAGTTTTACATGGTTCATTCCCAGTAATCTGTAAATAGATAAGAGGACTCCCAAGATCAGCTAGTTTTCTAGGAAGGTTGCCAACCTAGATCCAATCAAATACAACATGAGTGAGCATAAGATTATGGATTTTGGGTAGCATCTAGTTTAAAGGGACTTTGCGGAATGGTTTGAAGAGGATGAGGTAGGAGTAGGATGACCAACTGCCTGAGTCTATGAGGGCTTAGTAGGGCTATTGGTTTGGAAGAATGGTATTTTATGAACATGAGGTTTTGAACCCCTCAATCAATGAATCGATTGTAGATTAATGACCCTAGTAGCATTGTGTTACTATGGCTAGGTTGGAAGCTCATCCTGCATGGATGGAGTAGGCAGTATCTACGTTGAGGGTGGAGGAACCAGTGTAGTAATAGGAGGAGGATAAGGATAAAATGTGGTATCCCTCTTGGAATGTGGAAAATGAGCTCTATAGTATTTGAGAAGATAGTAGTGATGTTGGAAAGGAGAAATGTGACTGGAAGAGGCATGTGGAGACAGGGGTTGTTGAGCATAATACCCATATGGATTTAGTTACCTGTAAGGATACTGCTACCTTGGTGGTGGCAACCCCCATATTTATGGTTGGTGCCACTATTAATATTGCTTGTATAGTTGCAATAGAGTTCCACTTGGATAATATTGTTGTTGCTAATGGAACTGCCTAGGACTACCTTGAGGATAAGGTAATCTTTTGGGTGTTTGTCTTTTTGCTAGTCGTAGATTTAGAGCATAGACCCCTGACTCCTATAAGTGTGACATGATAGGGCAACATCACTTAGGATATTCATATTGGTAGATGTCACACCCCTAATTCAGTTTTTGTAATGACCTCTACTATAGTTATCTTACCCTTATCCTTTTGGTAGACATGTTTAGCTTCTTTTTGCCTCCTACAATCATGATCACTACTCTACTCTCTTGATTATTTGGTGATTTTTAGAGAAATTTGGAATTTTTCATTGAATGAATCCCACATTTTATCTACCTTAGCCAAAATTTCAAACATAGATTTCTGAATCAACAAGGTCTTTCTATTCACCACCTCATCAAGTGGTGATTCTTCCTCACTATCACAAAATTAGACCTCTCTTTTTTTGATGAAAGGATCTTTGTATTCTTTAGTACTTTCCCATTTTCTTAACTCTCCTTCTTCTTTTGCTACCTACTCCATTAACCTTTAAATTTGATAGGCTCTAAGTTATGATAGTCTCCCTTGGGCATAGACCCAAGAGTTCTTCTCATTTCTAATCTAAGTTCATCTATGATACGACAAAGTTATTCTTGCTAAGAATAACCATGGCTAGGGCATTGGTGTATGAGAGAATAGTATCTATCCATGACAACATCCAAGGGTTCATGGTTTCCTTGCTTTGATCTTTGGATATTCCTTCTCAAATTAGACACTCTAGATTATGTTTGATACTTATCATTAAATAACTCTAGCATTGTACTCCACCTACAGATGGATTCTTGCTCCAAGGACCAATACTAGCTTTCTACTTTCTTGACAAGTATCCTGGGAAATAACTTTAATTTTTCCAATAACTTTCAATATTTTATAAGGCACAGGCATCAGGAAAAGCTTGAATATGTGTTTGTGGATTAGAGTTATATGCCCCCTTAAATTTGATAATATTTTTCATACTAAGTCATTTAATTTGACTATCTTTCACATGCCTAGTTGGAATTTTTATGGCCTCTACAATATTCAACATGCTTTGAGTTACTAGAAAAGGCTCATCATTATCTTTATTTTGATGACATTGATGATGTCCTCTACTACCCCTTCATTCATGGTGGGCTCGACGATCACCATTGTTATCCTATTATTTTCCTTCATCACGATTATTCTTGTTGCAACATTTGTCAAAACTAGAAGAAGAAGAAAAAGATGCAGATGAAGAGGGCAAAGAGGGAGGAGGATTTCCACCATCATGGTTGTAGCGACGGAAAATGTCAGTAGCTGGAAAATACCAAACAAAAATCCATATACACAGTCTTAACCATGGATCCGTGTGAGGGCCATGTTGGAGAAAACGAATCCGCAGTGCCATGAACGGTCTTGTCGATCAGATAGGGACTTACTCAATCAGTAAATCGATGAATATTGTAGATATTCCGTGGAACAATCTGATTTGATGAATCGCCAAAGGAGAAGAAAACAATGTAGATAACAACAACGTCAACACGACAAGAAGGATTAGATTTAAGAAAAATGCGCAATTCCAAGATCTGTACTTTGACCCGAAAATTGGGTATATTGTATACAAATTTCCAATGGAAAAGCTCCGCTTATCTTGTGCAAAGCATACACAAAATAACAAGAAAACTGTTCAACAAGGAGTACAGAATGGAGTTCGATCTACCTCGTAAGCTAGAGATGGGATGCAAGGAAAGTCAAGCTCTGACATCTATCGATCAACTATTTCTAATCAATAAAACTTGCAAACCGCACCAGATGATCTTTCGATCTCTGATCTGCTCCTTTTGCCTTGGGTAGGCTTTGCTCAAACTGCCAATGATCGCCAATGGAGAGTGCTGTGTTTTTGCCAAAGGACTGATCGCTCCTGCTGCCAATGCTCAGGCAAAATGTCTTCTGTCTTTGCTAAAAGATGATGCTGTCAAAAGTTAAAGATGCGGGATCCCTTGTTTCTTCGCCAACTGGAGTATTTATAAGTTCGACAACATATGAAGAAAGCATGGTCCTAATGACACGTGTCCCAAGCCTTCAAAATATCATTGACCTGGTAAACTTTATGTTGAAATTGGCCACGTCGCGTCATGTTTTGGGAAGGGGAGCAAAGTACGTTGTCGACCACTTCTGCTAAAGCTACTCTGTGATTACGCACAATACACTCATCAACGTATTGTGCGTGTGGATAGCAGATGCATATCTGGTACTGCTTTAGCCAATTTTACGCTGTATTACACTTGTTTATGCTTCGTTGCATGGCGGAGCGTAATAAAGCATGTAAGTAGTTGATTCAAGCTGTTTTATGCTCATTCATGCTGGGAAGCGTAATAGAGCGTAAAAATGATCAACTTTACAATAAATTACACTTGTCAACATTGCGTAGCGTAATGAACGTAAAGCGACCAATCTGCAAAAAAGGAGAGATCAATCTGCCGCGCTTCCTTTGACTTTGACTTTGCTTTTCTTGAAGCTCATTACGCTGCTCTGCGTAACGGAGCGTAAACTCGGTCTGGAACAAAAGACTTAGCAGAATATGCGACAAGTCTAAACTTTGTCAAAATTGCCGAAGTAAGTTACTTTCTACTAGCGGGCTACGTTAAACAGAGTTACGCTGAGCGACACTACGCTATGTTGCGTAATGTAGCGTAAAGAAAGACAACATGGTAAGATTGAAATCTATAAGGAACTTGGAGACTTGATACTGCGTGCCTCTTTGCCCTGCTCTGTCTTCTGAATTTCTGTGTCGAACCTTTGCCTGAATCATGAATCTTCTCCTGAGGCTGATTCGTAATTTCTACGGTGTTTCAATGGCCCTTCTTTGTTGACATTTAGAGGGCTTGCCCAAAAGACATCGACAAATAATATGAAACACTAGATGGGTAAAAGTACCAACAGCATTCATCAATGGTTACTCATGTGTCGTCTTGTCAAAGCAGAAGTGCAGAAATGAGGAAAATAGAGGATAGAAGGATATGGGAAGGAATTTTTATAGAGGTAAGAGGAAAAAGGTTTGGGGAAGACGCAAGTGAGGTTTGGGGAAAACGCAAATGTGTGAATATAGTTCTTTTTCACGCATAAGCACTTAGGCCTTCTCCTGCGATTGCGTTTGCATGGAGTTGTGCCGTCATTTTGCAGATGAAGGGGCTTGCTTAGATGAATTGTGTTGCGTCTGCGTGGCCTGGATGTGTTGTGTTTCATCCATTTTGCCAATCCACGTTTTTTTTTGCATCCACTAGGCAAGTTGCGTTACGCTGGTTTATGGACTTGATTGTAATGCAGATGCGGAAAGTGTGTGCTGTGTATGTACATTTTGCATAAGGGAAGCAGATGGTGGAGATGTAGGGAAGTAAGAACTAAGGGTAGGATTATGGGGAAAACAGGGATGCACTCCTGAGTGGACAGGCTAACCTAAGTGGCCATCTCAAAGTGCTGTCTGTACCTCACCACTCGGATGAACGCACGTTTGAACGACATCCTCGTAGCAAGTAACCTGCAACCAAAGAAGCAAACAGAGGATACCATTACTCAGTTGAATCACCGGAGAGGTTGTTGAAACAAGTATCGTTTGGGGTGAGACAGAGTGAGCGGGCCATGAAGGAAGAACTGTAGCACGAGGCCAAGGTCTTCACCGTTGACGCTCGGCCCAGCATATCGCCGTCAAAGATTATCAGACTCATCGCACCCGACTGGTTAAACAAAGAATCAGCTAGGTAAATCTGTGAAGCTAGAGCCTGATAGTGATGATGAGCGGGGATCCCCAAAGTTGAGGTTGATGAGAACCCCTTTGGGGCTCCGAACGGTGAAGCTAACCTCTTAGAGGTGCCACCGCTAAAATGGGTGCAGTGACAGCATCTCCGAGGGGTCAGTAGTATGCCTTTCAGCACATTCGAGGAATCAGCAGAATGCCTGTGAGGTCGCGATACTGGGACTGTCCTAACATCCCACCCCATTTGTTTTGTAGCCGCACAGAGACGATTACGCTTGCTTGATTTGCATGATGGCAGCCTGTAAGTCCCAGTTTTAAGTCCTGGTAGACTGTCGTTACTGGTTTTAAGTCTCAATAGACCATGGTCCCAGTTTAAAGTCTAGGCGGAATGAACAATGCTAGTTTTACGTCGTAGCGGATGGTGGTAGGGCTGATTTATGGTCTCAGCAAACCGTGTTGTGGATGTCAGTTTCATGTTGTGACCCAGGGACAGATCTGTGCTAGTTTTACATCTCAGCAGACAGACACTCACCTGTGCCAGTTTAATGTCCTGGTAGACAGCCGGTGCCAGTTTAGTGTCATGGCGGACGCGTGCAGAAACTGCCAGTTTTTCGTATTGGCGGACCTGTACAATGCTGCTAGTTTTATGTCGTAGCGGACAGTTGCAACTTGCTAGTTTTATGTCATGGCGGACGATTGTTGCCAGTTTAGCGTCATAGCGGACGAGTGTTGCCATACCTGATGTTAACATTGGATATGCACTTAGATGTAGTACGGCTTCAGATATATATGATTTACAGGGTTCGGTAACTCGTTCCCATTGATATCTGCTAGCTTGAATGCGCCATTGCCATATACATCAGCTACCAAGAAAGGGCCCTCCCAGTTTGCAGAGAATTTGCCTACTAGTTCGCAAACGGCCTTGAGAACCAAATCGCCCTTCTTGATAGGACGTTGTGAAAGATTGTGATGGTGCTTTTGCCTCTGCTTATCTTGATACTTTTCAATGGTATCAAGCGTCCGTATTCGCTTCTCCTCTACTGAATCCAAATCCATGATTTGAGACTCCGTGTGTTGAGCCTCATTTATAATCGTGGAGAGGACCATCCGCAGAGAAGGAACTTGTAATTCGAGGGGCAGCACCGCCTCGGATCCATAGACTAGGCTATAGGGTGTACTATCTGTAGCTGTTCTACATGTGGTATGATATGCCCATAGCACATAAACGATCTTTTCATGCCACCGTCTCTTGTTGCTATCGAGCATTTTCTTGAGTAAATTGATAATGACTTTATTTGTTGCTTCAGCTTGACCATTCGCTTGCGGGTAGTAAGGCGAGGAAAAAGATTGTTTGATGCCTAGATTGTCACAAAAAGATTTGGTTTCCATACTACTAAACTGTGGCCCATTGTCAGTCACGATAGTCATTGGGAGGCCAAATCTGGTTACAATATTGTCTAAGATGAAATGACAGACCTCTTGAGATGTAATCTTCCATAAAGGGATGGCTTCCACCCACTTCCTGAAGTACTCAGTAGCTGTGATGGGCCAAAGCTATGCCTTGCGGAAGACTTTGGTGTGATGGGCCCTATGATGTCTAATCCCCATCATTGGAAGGGCCATGTGATCTGGGTCGTATGTAGTTCTATAGGCGACATGTGTATAAGATTCGCGTAACGTTGACACGTGTCACATGTTTTGATCTTTGTAAGACAATCTTTTTCCATGTACGGCCAATAATACCCTAAGCGACGGATTTTAGAGGCCATGGCTCGTGGCGCTACATGTCCTCCGCATAATCCCTCGTGGACTTCACCAACTATACGTTGTGCCTGATCTTTATTAACGCAAGTAAGTAGTACTCCATCAAAAGAGCATCTACAGAGGGTACTGTTTCCTATGATGACGTACTATCTAGCTCGCTTGTGAATAATGTCTTTCTGCATGCGTGTTAACTCGTGTGGTGGTTCCCCATGCATGAGGTAAGTTTTAATGTGATTGTACCACTCTGGTGTTCTATCCTCAAGCAGTGAAGATATTTGCGCCGCTTGAATGATAGGACCAGTACAATTTGTTATTAATGTGGGACAGGTGTCCAATAAGTGCGATGACACATTTAAGGCTAATGTAGCCAGTGCATCGGCCAGTGTGTTATCGTTTCAGGGCACGTGTTGGGCATCGATGGTTGTGAACCGCTTCAGAAGATCTTTAGCCATATCACAGTAGGGCTGTAAATGTGCAGCCTTGCAAGTGTAGACTTCTATGATTTGATTTATAACAAGCATCGAATCACCCCTAATTGCCAGGTGTCGAACATCAAGTTCTCTGGCATTTAATAATCCCCTGAGGAGTCCCTCGTACTCTACCACATTGTTTGTACAGGGAAAGGTCAAGTGGTAAGCATGAAGACGCACATCCTCAGGTGATAGCATAATGACTGTGGCAGCACTACCGCCTCGAACAGTTGAAGCTCTGTTAAAATATAACGTTTCTTCGGGGCCTGTTAAAACAGGGCTTAAACTATGTACATGTTAATCTGGAAATTCAGGCTCTATGGTTGCCTGATTGTCAATAGGTGATGTTATTAATTGGTCAGCTATCACTTGGCCTTTCGTATAAGATTGGCCAATGTAATGCAGATCAAATTCTGCCGTGATAGCTTTTCAATGAGCTATTTTACTACTTTCGTATAGATTATGCGTAATGGCCCTAAGGATGTTATTTTTACAGATAATGTTGACCTGGCTATGGAAGAGATAGTGCCTACATTTCTTTAGCGTAAACACTAACACTAGGAAATTATGCTCTACTTCATTGTACCTTGCTTCGTACACACATAGGGCATGACTCAAGTAGTAGATGGGTACTTCTGACCCATCGTTTCTCTTTTGACAGAGTAATGCGGCTAAGGCTACGTCCGAGGTCGCAAGGTAAATGTAGAACGACTGATCCCTTTGTGGTGGGAATACCGTTGGCAAGTGTTGAAGTTCCTGTTTTAGGCTGTCAAACGCATGCTGGCAATCGTCTGTCCACTCAAAATTAACACCTTTCTTAAGGAGATGTTGCATAGGGTGTAGTTTATCTGTTAATCTCGAGATGAACCGCCTGATAAACTGTAATCGTCCTTGTAACTCGCGTAATTGCTTGAGATCTGTGGGAGGCGTTAACTCGATAATGGCTTTGACCTTATCAGGGTCTACTCGTATGCCGGTTTCTGACACCACAAATCCTAGCATGCGTCCGATTTTGACTCTGAATACGCACTTCTTTGGGTTGAGCCGGAGGTTGTATTTGGAGCATCTTTTAAGTACTAACTCTAGGTCCTCTGAATGATCTTCTGATCTCATAGACTTAACAGCTATATCATCAAAATAGTCATTCAGTCTTCCTAGGAGGTAATCACTAAAGATGTATGTCATAGGCCGTTGATACGTCGCTCCAGCATTTTTCAAACCAAAAGGCATCATGGTATAGCAAAAAATCCCCCAGGGCGTCATGAATGTCATGGTCAATTGATGTTATGGGTTGATGCGAATCTGATTATAGCCTGAAAAGCCATCCATGAAGGATAGAAGCGCATGCCCAACTGTTGTATCGACTAGTTGGTCGATACTTGGTAGTCGAAAGTTGTCCTTGATTGTGGCTTTTTTAAATCTTGGAAGTCTATACAGATGCGTATACTTCCAGTATTCTTTGGGACAACTACAATGTTAGATACCCAATCCGAGTAATCGACCGCATGGATGAAACCAGCCTGATACAGTTTGGTGATCTCATCACGCACTGCTAGCACGATTTCTGGTTTGACNAACCAGCCTGATACAGTTTGGTGATCTCATCACGCACTGCTAGCACTATTTCTGGTTTGACTTTTTGTGCTTTTTGCTTAATTGCTTTGATATGCCTGTCTAAGATTATGTTATGTTGAATTAACCTTGGATCTAGTCTCGGCATGTCTTCGTATGACCATGCAAATACCGTGACGTTGTCCTGGAGGACTTGTTTTATAGAGTCATGCATTTTCTGGTCTAATAGAGAACTAACCTTAAGAGTTTTGGACTCACCTTTATGTGTAACGACAGAAACCTCGCCGAGGGGGTCTTCGGTTATGTCTCTAGCCTCCAGGTCTAGCGTGCACGTCGATTGTTCTGGCCATTCTAGAGACGTTTTCGACATGGCTATGGTTACGTCATCGAGGAAAGGGTTAGTTTCTACTAGTGTAAAATCAAATTGCCTAACTACTCTTTTGTATGGACTTGTTAAAGTCAGGGGAGCTAAAAAAGTTGCGTCCATTTGCCAACCATCTTGCAAAATCATCAAATGCGTAAATGATTAGGAGAAAGCATGATGCGGTGTTGTCAAGCGTGAAAAGCTAACTGAATTTTGAATATTGTGAATAGTTTGTAATTAATGCTACCTGATTAAGAGGCGATAAGGTGTGGTAGTTTAATGTCATTTCGAATAGTGGTGCATGTGATGTCTNGCGATAAGGTGTGGTAGTTTAATGTCATTTCGAATAGTGGTGCATGTGATGTCCACTGCATTAATGCCTTGATTTTCGGGTTCCATCTTATGCTGATACCAGCATTTAGGAAAGTCCCGTTTTAATCGGGCATCAAGTCGGTTAATTTCGCATATAAGTAGGCAGTTCTTTTTGAAAACGGGCTGTTGGCTATCGCAAACTTGAATTCTCAGCTGTCACAGAGAGAAGAAGAAAGAGCAAAAGATTGCAGTATGTTATTTGCGAAGGCGTGAAGGTGTGAAGACTGCAACAATGGTGCTGAAAGTAAGAGGGAAGAATGCGAAATTGGCAAAGATAGACGAGGTACAAGGGAGCCTGCAGCGTGCTTCGCAGACTTTGGTTGAAGTGAGGGATGTCGCTCCCCTGAATCGGTAGACCATCCCTGGCTTGTTTGTATTGCTTTTTGTGATATGCTTATTCTTTGTGATGTTTATTCTTTTTGTGTCATTTTGCGTAAATTAGAGTTTTAAGCTATGGACCTCACATTAAAATGAGGGTTTATATAATAGTATTGCATCTATCACCGCGGTCAGGGACAAACCTTGTACTGTTACAAGGGTTTAGGCGATTTCGGCTATATAGCTAGAGCATAATTTGTAAATTTTCTATAGTTTAAGCATGGAATCGAAATCTAGACGATAATGTGTTTATGTTTGTTTGTATAGTATTATGTTGAAACCCGTCTTAATCGTCCTAGACATAGTCGAGGTTTTATGTTGTATAAACCCGATCGTGCCCAACGTTCCTCCCCCTCAAACTCGGTTGTAGGGGAGGGCTATATGGTTCCAAAAGGATGTGCTGGAGCTTTTGCAGTTTTTGCTGCGTAACTACAGTGTTATTGTGTGGTCGCATCTATCGAGGGATGTGGCTGGCGCTATTTTGGAGCACCTGTTAGTGGGTTCTACGCAGGGAATCCTGGCTTTCTTGACAGGAAGGGTTATCGATACTGGTCGTCCCCAAGACCGTGAACTTAGTGCCAGAGGGCTGAGGTGCTTAAGTTGGATCTGGGAAATGGCCAGGTTTAGCTGTTACCATGCGTACAATACCTTGTTCGTGGCCCACCATGTCTCGACTTACTTTCAGAACCCACTAGGCACAGTGTATTACTCAGGCGGGTAAGTTGTTTTACTGGCGGTATTTTCAATATGTTTCTAATGCCTGGATTTACGAAGCATAAGATAATAATGTGTCATATGATATAGGTTTTTTATTAAAGAAAAAGGATTAGTGGGCAATGATGATACATTGACCTGGACCGAAACAGTGATAAAGGAATTTACCTCTACCAGCAACGTATGCACCGGTGTAATGGGGCAGATGTCCTTTGACATCCATGAGTATCCCACCTGTTATGCTGATTTTTTCTAGAATTGTCAGAACTTCGTGTGGTTACATGAAGAATGGACTTTGGACCTGCCCCTTATCATTACGGATGTGCAGAGGAAACTTCCTCCATTTCCTTTGTCATTTGGCCCTGGTAAGGTTTTGTTGCTACTATTATTTACAGGATATTATATTGTTTTTGATCTGTTTTTGAAATGTAGCGTAATAATGTTTTTGATACCTAGAAATATGTCTTGCGTTGTTCAGTCAGGGAATCCCGAGAGATTACCATTACAATTTCTGGCCGTGAGGCGAATACCCTCCTTTTTTCGCTATGGCAACATTAAGGAAGCACAATGCTGGCTCGGCCACGCAGCAGCCCCAATTGCGTTGGTCACCAAGCTGCAGGAAGCGAGGCTAATGCATTTATTTCTGGCCATAACTCCTGATGTCCCGGCTAGCAAAATGTTAACCCTGGTCAACTCCTTCAGCGAGAGGGCTAAGCATTTTTGCATGCGCGTGCATCACGTGCGTGTGAATTTAAATATTGACGCTTAGCTGTTTGCTAACCTCTTCAGCGTCCCCTCTGATGGTCTTCCCATAGAGGAAAGAGCAAGGAGGAGCCTCAAATGTTAGGAAGAGCTGGAGGAGTGGCTGGGGACCAAGAAGGAGACCAAGGGGATCCCCTGTGAAAAGATTGAATTAGAAATCGCCAAGACTATCTATCCCCTCTTCTGGGCCCGGGCTTTCCCCAAAACACTCTTGCAGGGGAGGTTCTTTACCATAGAACAGGCCTGTATCATGCGGGAAGTTATGGAGGAAGGAACCCAATTCGACTGGGCAAGCTATTTTGCTGAGGGGTTACACACTGAAATGATCAAGCTCCGCCAAAAGCTTGAGTCCCGTTTCAGCGTGCACTTCGCCTTCTTCATAGCTTGCCTTCGACGTTTTGTCAAATTTTTGGTTGTCCAGAGGAATGGGGTCTGGGTGTAGCAAGATCGAGACCAGCTATCGAAACCTTGGATTTCTCACATTTTCGGCACTACCTGAGGACAGGATCCTCTAGAGGGAATTGGGGAGTCTCAGTCTATAACGACAAGGGATTTGGCGACGCCTTGAGTGCGGGGCCCTGACAGTGTAGGTGGGGTGATTCCCACTTACACCGGTGACGCATCACGGGGAAAGCGCCTAGTGGCAGAGATAGTGGATGCCTCGGTTTAGCGAAAAAGGCCTCGCTTAACCAAGGCGCCTGCGGAACCAGCGGATGGCACAGATAGAACTATGCAAGTCAAAGTTCAGCGGAGTAAACCTCCACTTGGTAAGCGTAAAGGCGTAGTGAAAGTCATGGCAATTATCATGTTACGCAACTTTATTCAGGGTATTCAGAATTACTTAGATGTGTTATGTGACATGAACAGCGAGACCTACGGAGCGGTTAACCCCTGAAATAGGGGCAGTGGGATTACGGTGTGGAGAAGGGGCCCTAGTTTTGGAAGAGGAGGCCCCAGCTGTTAGAATAAGTGACGCACAGACCCTTGTGCATGAGGAGAGAGAGGAGGTGGAAAATATTGACACACCCCCCACCACATCAGGCAGAGGTTAGTGCATTAAGAATTTTGTAGGAATTCTATTAATAACTAGAAATTTTAACTTAATTACGCTACAGATGAACAAGATGCATCCACGTCCACCGTTGTAAGTAGAGCATGGGGAGAATTTCCTGACAAGTTTGCCTTCATGGAAAGCATTGTTAGCGATATGATCGAGCGCCTTAAGCACGTCAATCCTGGGGCTGGTATGTTACTTCTATTCTACACTTCTTTTACTATACAGTTGTAATATTTTATTTACGCTTGACAATGTTTGTTATCAGGAGCTCACCTTCGATGGGACCCTACGGAGCCCATTGACTTGGACATAGTGGAGCCTTCATCAAATGGGGCGGTCATGCCATGCAACATTTATGAGAAAATGCATAAATGTGCGTTACGCTCGACATGCTCCTTGTGGGAGAGTCAGAGTGTCAATGAAGATCTCTCGAAGAGACTACAAAGGTTAGAGAAGGAAAGGGTGTCTCTGACCAAAGAGGTCAGAGACCTAAGATCGCGTTGTGAATTCCTACAGGCACGGGAAACGGGTGACGGAGACTGGCGTACGGCTATTATTGACTACGCTCGCTATTGGACCACAGTCAGGAATAGCATGCAAACCAGTCGGGAATTGGTGGAGCAGAGCATGCAAATAGAGCTGTTGGCCCAGAAAAGCCAAGACTGGAAGGATTTTTGCGCAAGTGTGCAAGAGTGGGGGCAGAAGGAAAAAGATCACAACCATTTGTATAAGCGGGAGAGTATCGCTTATTGTCAGCACTACCGAGATTCTGCCATCGAAGCTCAATTCTTGCCGATATTCCTTGATGTCATTGGTGCATCTAAAGCCTTCGAGAAGTTCCAGGAGCAGGTGACAGTAAGCACGTCCCCGGAAAGAGAGATTGCTCTTCCTAGGGGGGAGACTACAATCCCTACCTTCTTCCCTGAACCGCCCTGATGGACTAGTGTGAAGAAAGGGAAAGTGAAGGCTGGAACTGATCTGGAGAATGGTGTATGGTCTGAATTAATTGAAGATGAAATTATGCAGCGCCTATGGGTCGGTTTAGATCAACTCCCCTTTGCTGCGAAAGTAGGACCATCGCGAGTAAGTTTGGGTGTTATTGACTTTAAATTTTCTGATTTATCCTATTACAGCTTTTCCTTATGTATTTACTGTATATAGGTACAAGGAGTGGATGAAGAAGGCGAACAGGGTGGTGAGCAAGTACAGGAAGAAGAGCGTAATGACGTAGACCGTCCTCTTGAGGAGCTAGCATTAGAGCAAGGACCTCGTGAAGATGATATTCCTCATAAAGGAATACCTTCTAGAAGGGACGGCCCACTTGAGGATGATTTCTTAGGCTTAGAGGCAGACCTAAGGGATATGGGTGATAGTGGTACTAGGGGGGATGCGTAATTGTGATTTACGCATGATTTTATTTGTGAAATTGAACAATGGCCATATGAATGTTGGCGAGATTAATCATGAGATTTTCTCTATGCTTTTAAATGTTATTTTACTATTTTTTTTTTCATTTTATATCTTTATTTATGCAAAGCGTAAA
>MNCI01030149.1:0-15531 GCA_015680685.1 Gnetum montanum | reverse complement strand
CATCCCTCACGATATCGCGGTGCACCGTCATATCTATAAATAAGAAGCGCCTCTCCCTTGTTTCCCCATGCTAGGCTTAGACCGTAGTGAAACTCTGGTAGATTGATCACTCCAGAGATAGAATATTTTCCATGTGCCCACAGTAGGAGTCCTAAGTGAATGGATCTTTATTCGAGCAAACATTGTACCTGAACACAAGTTTGTGTACGGCAATAAAGACGAGCTTCTTGGATAAACCTTGTAGTGCATGGAATAGGCTAATTAGGATTTTATTTACTGTTATTTATTATTTGTCATTTTAATGCTTTCTTAGTTATTAAATCTTTCACAACCCTTCTCTCCTAGTTAAGTGCCTCAGTACGACCGCTTCAAGCACGTGCATTACGCATGGTGATCCTAGCAACGATTAGCATTTGGTAACCATAATTGCATTGGTTCAGCGTGTGAACGATAAGTGGAAATGGATGCTGATGCTAGGTTAATTTATACTTAGTTAGTTAGTTAGAGTTAGTAATTAGTCTCTTCAACCGTTCACCTCAATAGCATAGGAGATAAAATAGAAAAGATATAAAAATTATATACCTCAGATTTACTTAACCACACACTGTGACAAATACAAGTAAGTTTGGGAAGACAACGAATAATTAACCTTAAGTGTTCCATGAGGCGTGTAGGCACTTAGTCTGCGGAGTTCGATCGAATCGCGCATGCTACGCTCGTATTCGTATGGTTGAGTGTAGGGGTACCTCGCCACTCATCATTGGCACCGTTGCCAGGGACTAAGTGTTTGTGTGGTAAGTAGAACATAGGAAATCACTTACATCATTGGGAGCTTTAACGAACCTTAGGGTTAATTAAGAAAAATTTATATAATAGTTAAATAGCACACCAAATTAAATAACAATGTCTTCTTCTCATAAGAGCATTACACCACCCAGGGACAATACTAGAGACTATTGGCAATTAAAAATACATAGGCAAGATCCGCCAACTCCTCAACAATACCGAGTGGTATATGCTCATCTCGATGAGTACATACCTAATTTTACTTTTATCCTCCATCAAGATGAATAGATGCGCTAGAGAGACTTGCAAGGTAACATCGTGTTACCTCTGGATCGTGTAATCCCCAACATGCTCCTCCATGCTCTTGCACAGATTGGCATGACTCAGCTCTATGCTGAATACGTTGTGGCATATTTTGACTCAAGGGATTATCATCCCACAACTTCACAACATATGAGGGACTCAAGGTAGGAGAGCCAACATACACTGTTGAAGGGCAAGGAGGTCCCGCACGTCCTAACTGAAATGGGAGATGGTGAACCACTTATAATGAGTTCTCTATTGAAAGATGTTCCCTCTCCTAACGATAGTGAGGAGGTGGGGTATCAGAACATACGATCCATGATACATAACCCTAGTTCTAATCCCCATGAATTCTAATTGTTCACTGAGGGAACAACAACACATGACAATGACGAGCACTCAGATCGTCATCACGATCCGGGCCGAAGCCATAGAAGAGAAGGTAGGAAGCATCATCATGGCGATGGTTCCCCTTCTTCTTCTCCTTCATCTCATCACTCACCCTCTCTTTCCACCTCTAGGTGCAGTCATATAGAGCATAACGGTGAGGATAGAGGTAGGCAAAATGAGAGACCTTGACGAGAAAGTCGAGAGAGAGGACAAGGGCATGAATGAAGGGAAAGTAGGGAACAATGAAGACATCATGAAAGAGATGATCATGATGAGCCCCTACTTCCAACCCAAAGTATGCTCAATATAACTGAGGCAGTGAGAATACCAACAAGGTATTTAAAGGATAGTCAGATCAAGCGCTTAGACATGAACAATATATCCCACGCTTCAAAGGGGGATACAAAGTTGATCCACAACATCATTTACAGGCATTTCATGATGTCTGTGCCTTGCAAAACATAGAGAACTAGTGGAAGAAACTAAAGTTATTTCCCAGGACACTCATCAAGGAAGCAAAGAGTTGGTACTGGTCCTTAGAACCAAAAACCATTAAGAGGTGGAGTACGATGTTAGAACTCTTCAACAATAAATATCAAACATACTCCAGAGTGTCTAATTTGCGTAAACAAATCCAAGGATTGAAGAAAGATACTCATGAACCCTTGGATGCTAGCATGTGCCGCTACTATGCATTGTTACATCATTGCCTAGGCCATGGATACACACAATGGGATCAACTTCGCCACATTGTAAATGGGCTAAGGTATGAAACTAGGAGAACCCTTGGGACTTATGCCCAAGGGAGATTATCAGAACTTAGAGCCCATGAAATTCATCACTTGTTGGAACAAGTAGCCAAAGAAGAAGAGGAGCTACAACAAATGGAAAGTGTGGAAGAATATAACCGTGATCCCTCTCTTCGAAATAAGGGAGTAAAATTTTGTGATGAAGAGGATGAGTCACCACTTGAAGAGTTGGTGAATAGAAAAACCTTGCCACTTTAGAAACTAACAACCGAAGTATCAGCTAAGGTGGATCAATTGTGGAATTCCTTAGACTCTAGACTTGAAGCTGTCTTAAAAATCATAGAAGAGTCTAAGGAGGAATGAAGTAGTGACAAAGATAAGATAAAGTGAAGAGATTTAGGCCCTGCACATGACAGGGGTAAGGGGAAAATAACTATCTTCAATGAGGTTGTGGATTCAGACAAAGACAATGATAGTGGATGTGAGATATGCCAATATGACCATCCTAAGGGATGTTGTCCAATCATCTCACATCTACAAGAGTCTGGGGTGTATGCACTCAACCAATGGCAGACACCCCGTAGGTTACCTTATCCACAAGGTAACCTAAGGTAGTTCCACCAACCGTTGACGTACTATCCAAGTGGAACTCCACCACAACCCATCAGATAACATTAGCAGTCGAAATACCCAGAGTCATGGGGGATGCCACCGCCGAAACTGCAGTACCCTTACCATCAGCCAGACCCATATGGATACTACATACACTAGCTGATTTCTCCTAGTGACTTTATGGGTCACACAATGCCCCAAAATTACTACCAAGTTCGAGAGTACTTTAAAAGGACTCCTTCTCCTCTAGGAGACACTCCATACTCATACCATCCTCCTACTCCATCCGCACCTCTTCCACTAGTAGTTCCCATAACACCTCCTGCTCCAACAATGCAAGGGGAACTCCCCACTCAACCGCAGCAATGTCGCATTACGAGAGCTGTAACCATTCAACCCACTGTTGGTTCTGACAACCGTAGAAAGAGAATACCTTTCTTAAGAACCAAAAGCCTAGGCAAGCTCTCACAACAACAAGTGGTTGAGTCTGTACATGCCTCTCCAACAATTAAGGCTTCGGAGCTCCCTTCCGTCCAACAACAGAGCTTAACGCATACAGTTATGTTAACACATACTGTGACCGACTAGATCAAGGTAGGCCACCTTCCCAAGAAACTATCTAACCTTGGGAGCCCCCTAATTTATCTACAAGTTGCTGGGAATGAACCACATAAGCCTCTTCTTGACTCAAGTTCCAGAGTCAACTTAATATCATGAGAGATGTATCAAACTTGGAACCTGTCCCAACTCAAGAAGAGGCACATTCAACTAGAGCTGGCAGACCAATCCATCACCATTCCCTTGGGATTGGTGGAGGACATAGTTACCACTGTGTGTGCTTGGTCATACCTAGCTGACTTCTTGGTGATAGAAGTTAACAGTGATAACAGGGGTTTCCCGATTATAATGGGAAGGCCATGTCTAAGTACAATAGATGCGTACCTAGGGATCCACGATCTTTCCTTAGAGATATCTAAGATAAATATTTATGGAAAGATCAAGAATAAGAAAGTTCCATACATCACATACAGTGATTCATCGGGTGATGACATGAAGGAATGCACAACATCTCCTCCATGCAACAGGTGTGCCCTAGAAACTATGAGACAAAGATGCCTGTATGTAGCAACCACACCAGTAGTAGATACCCCGTGGTTGATAGCTACTAGAAAGAGTAACCCAATATGCATGGAACAAACTGGGGGAACAACTCATGCCAACAACGAAGACATAGACACATTGAAGTATGAACGTTGCCAACTTCCACGTCTTAATCTCAGAACATCAATGGGGAAAAGTTGGGCACTCTTAAGAAATTCAAATAGACATTCATTATTTTGAATCTCTTCCTTGAAATTCAGTCATGGGGGAGATGGCCACCTATGCTGATCATTGGATATTCTTAGTTCTTTTAAATTTTTTTTTACATGTTTTTTGTCTTACACATTTTTGTTTTACACATTTTTGTCTTACACATTTTTGTTTTACACGTTCTTGTTTTACATGTTTTTTACTTACACATTTTTTTCTTACATGTTTTTGTTTTACAAATTTCTTTAACTTTAACTTTTCTTGTTTTTATTTTACAAATTTCTTTAACCTTTCTTGTTTTTGTTTTACAACATTGTTATACTTTTTTATTTTTATTTTTATTTGTGTGTGTGTGTGTGTGTTATCCACCTTGTAAGTTTGTCCCTAATAAGTGTTCTTCATGATGGTATGAACTATTTTCATACTGATTGCTAATGTTTGGTTTTTACCTTTAAGTCATGATGTTGATACTAAGGTATGTTCTTTTGATATGGAAGGCAATGAGTCCACTTCATCCATCCATCCACAACATTCTATGGTCTCTCTTGGCTTAGAAATGTACAGTCTCTTTCTAAATAAGAACTATAATGAATCAGTGACTGGGTATTTCTCAAACTAAGGAAGGACTCAAGAATTGAAAATGGTGTGAATTCAAGGGAACTTGATGCATTTGTGTTGGCCATTCTCTTGGGTGCTTGAATGTTTTCTTCTTGAGTTTTCTTACCATTTCAACGTTACCCAATTATTGGAAGCTGAGCAAATAAAAATAAGAAGTCTTTGCATGGTGTGGTTCTCATGCATTAAAACACACAAAAAAAAAGAGAAAAGTGAGAATTCAAAGCACACCTCTTAGATGGAATAATCATTTGGGCTATAAGCACTGGTTATGGAACTAAAAACGTTTCCTCTAATGAAGGCCCTTCTCGCTTCCCATTCTCTCCTCATTTGTTTCGTTGGAATGGTGGTGGCTCTTGGGGAAGGCATTCTTGTTACTTCAAGAGGATGGATTAGCTAAATGCATTGATGCGAAGTCACTGGATGTGGTTGGTTTGAGGCCAGAGTTGGAATGAGATTTGCCAAGTCACATTAATCATGCAACACACAAGGGGCTATACACCACCTTGTTCTTGGGATTCCATTCCATTCTCTTCTCTCCACCCTTCTCTCCATTGTTCACCTCATTGCTGGTTGTATCATTAATATATATCTTGGTAGATGTATTGTTTTCTTTTATGTAAATTCTTGTGGTTAAGACTTTAACTCTTGTTCCACATGACATTCCTAGAGCCTATGGACTGTTTGAATGTGGGTTTGTTAGGGTATTAAGGGCATAAGCCTACTTTGGGGAGGACCCACTAACATTCCTATTTGGTGCACCTATTAAATTCTTTTCCCTAACATTTTTGCACTCTATTTTATTTTATTCATTTCCATCTTGACATCCATTTCATCGATGTTATAGTTGTTCCTTTTTCTTCATCTTTATTGTTCCTTTTTCTTTCTCCATTTTAACGCTACCAGAGGTTCACGATTAGTCATGGGGGTACGGGGCCCAATTTTTTCGATTTTCTCCTAACCCCTACACATTCAGTAGTCATCATTAATATATCTCTAGACCCATATTAGCCATACCACAACTCAGCCAATGGACCTTTCATCGAAGCAAGGTATTAGCTGCATTGAAATTCATTTACCCTTGCAAATATAAAGTCTGTGTTGTGTGTGCAAATGACAATCATACAACAATAGATTGGATCTGGAGGAAACCCTTGGAATGAAGTGGTGCTGAAGTAGTTATGCAAGGAGCAAGATTGATGGCATGCTTATTAATGGACAATGAAAGGCGCAATCTTGGAGTTGGCAGCAGCAACACTTCTTTCTCTCTCTCTCTTTCTCAATCTGCCAGATGAGGCCTAATGTCAATGTAATAAGGTGTTCACTCTTGTTGTCATGAACACTAGTTTTTTTATCTCGTAATGATGATCTGTTCACATATCATTGCATTCGTTCCATTGAGTCAATAATCCCATACCTTCCCAATATTATTGTAAAGAACTCAAGGATGAGTTTTCATTTAGCCATGGGGGTATGATGGGATGCAATATCGCATGGGCCGCAATATCGCGTAGGAGATATCATGGTGTGCCATCATATCTATAAATAAGAGGTGGCACTCCCTTGTTTCTCCATTCTAGGCTTAGACTATAGGGAAACTCTAGCAGATTGATCACTCCAGAGATAGAATATTTTCCATGTGCCTATAGTAGGAGTCCTAAATGAACGAATCTTTATTCGAGCAAACATTGTACGTGAACACAAGTTTGTGTACGGCAATAAAGATGAACTTCTTGGATAAACCTTGCAGTGCATGGAATAGGCTAATTAGGATTTTATTTACTGTTATTTATTATTTATCATTTAAATGCTCTTTGAGTTATTAAATCTTTCTCAACCCTTCTCTCCTAGTTAAGTGCCTCAGTATGACTGCTTCGAGCACGTGTGTTACGCGTGGTGATCCCAGCAACGATTAGCGTTTGGTAACCATGGCTGCATTGGTTCAGGGTATGAATGGTAAGTGGGAACGAATGCTAACACTAGGTTAATTTAGACTTAGTTAGTTAGTTAGAGTTAGTAATTCGGGTCTTTAACCCTTCACCTCAATAGCATAGAAGATAAAATAGAAAAGATATAAAAATTATATACCTCAAACTTACTTAACCATACACCATGACAAATACAAGTAAGTTTGGGAAGACAACGAATAATTAACCTTAAGTGTTCCATGAGGCGTGTAGGCACTTAGTGTACAGAGTTCGACCGGATCGCGCATGCTACGCTCGTATTCGTATGGTTGAGTGTAGGGGTACCTCGCCACTCATCATCAGTCATTACTATTTCATTTACAAGAATACTTGATTACATATAATTGATTATGAGAAGCATAAATATTTTAAATTAGAGTATTCTTTTCACATCTATCTAGAGCATTTTTGGCAAGTACTGTATACTCTTTTTTCCATCCAATTGAAAAAAAATCACTGAAATGGATAGCATCTTTACTTTATGGTTTATTCAACTAAAAACTATCTTCAAAAATCACCAATATCCTTACATAATAACCATAAGAGAAAATAAAAAACAAGCTTATTTAGAAAGTTAAATATATAATATTAATATGTCATTTATACATAATGTTAACTTAAATACTTAAGTATATTACCTTTCAATATTTTGACTTTGAAGCAAACAACTATGCAATTTGAAGTTGCATATCAATGAATTTATCCATCTTTGCCATTCACTTTATTTCAACTTCTTTAAAGGTACTTGTAAATAGCCTCATGCTTTCTCCAATAATTTTAGCAATAAAATCAACTTTCGCTTTTTGTTTTTTTATTCTTTTTCCCCTCCACTTGAGCATAATTTTGAGCTTTCATTTTTTCTTTCTCTTTGGAATTTTTATTTGCATGGATAATGGAAAAAAATTTTTCTCTAAGCTCACCTTTCTCACTATAATCCAAACCTTCTCTCATATTATTTTATGCTATTTCTAGTTTCAAAGTAATATTGTCACATGCCTTCCAGTTCATTCCATCATATCCTCCTATGATACTAGTAATTTTAAGAGATTTTCCAACAACATGATTTATATTTTCATAATACAACCTATAACTTGGTTGGGCTCCAGTTGTGTTCTCTCTAATTTTTTCTTTCTTAAAAGTTTTCTTAAGTCTATTACATTTATATGTGCATTATTTTCTTATGAAGTGTGACTTTCATTTTTTGTTAACATCTATAGCAAACTAATCCCAATGCTTTTGCCCAAAATTTTCATGATTAAGTCAAGATAAATTTCTTCATATCCTTCAATAAGAGAGATAATGCATGCATTAGGCCAATTTTCTGATTTATCTATGTATCTATTCATTAAACTAATAATTTGTATTTCATTACTCATCTCCTTTGTATGCTCACTATCATTTGATTCAAATCCAATGAAAGTTTAAGTTTAAGAATAAACAACATAAAATAGAAGAAAAGAATAGAGCAACAAATCACATGGAAGGGGAATCTTTTTCAAACATAAAAGAATGCAATGAAGAGCACATGCAAGGTGAATCTTTTTAAAAAATAAAAAATGCAATGAAGAATACTTCTTATAGTAATGCTTATTGTAGATTAAAAACATAATATTACTTACTTTCAATAGGAATGTCAATGTTGGTGCAATAATAGTTTACTATTTCTACACTCCCATTTTTTTCCTTTGAAAATCATTCAAGACTTTCATAATAATATTCTTTAATTGAAGAAAATGATGAGCCTTTCTGGGAATACAATGTTTGATCCATCTTTGACCCTAAGGTCTCCAACTAGGAAATCTAGTTTTCTATGGTTTTTCATTGAAAGTTCGTCGAAAAAAAAGCTTAATATAAAATATCATGTAAAGTAGCAATATTGAAAAAAAAAGCCCACCAAATTAACATTAAGTTTCTTATTCCATTTCATTATTACCTAATTTCTTGTAACTCTTGCACACATCACACACATACCGTATAATTTGCCCTTTAAAATTTTAAGATATGTAACTTGCTAAGATACTTAAAGAATTTTAAGATTAATAATGAGGTGTTAGCCTAGTGGTATGGGTCTTGCTCCAGTAACCCCATGTCACAAGTTCGATTCTGCTAGGTAACATGAAGTTATAACTTTCTATAAAATCTTAGGATGTACCTGTGTTTCAATTCTTTCAAGTTTCAACACCCTACCCAAAAAATAAAAAATAAATAGGAGTAACCATGAGGTGTTAGCTTAGTGGTATGGTGTTGGAAACCATTTTGGATTGCCAATGTTGGGAAGCCCTTGGTTTTGCAACCTTCAAGAAGTCACAAGATCAAGTTGTTAGAGATCCCTATTTTGTCAAGTCACCTAGACTATATAGTCCTTATATTACCTACTTGCAACAAATAAAATTTTACAAAAACATTTAAGTATAATTCTACTAATCTACTCCTAATTTCCCCTAGAGAGAAATTTGCACAAGAAAAATAGAAATAGAGTGAGATTCAATGGACTTAGAAAGAGAAAGAAAAGAAAGTAGATTCATGTGAAACTTAAAATATTTAAGAAATATAAATTGATATGAGTAAACACTTTGCAATAAAGCTATTTCTAATTCAATAACTACAAAATTTTCAAACTTTCTGAGCTCAACAAGAAATTTCATAAAGACAATCTTATTATACAACCAAAAATCACTACATAAACTACAAAGTACAAGTCTATATTTTGGCTAGTTAATAATTGTTAAAAATTGTATTCAACAAAGCTTTCAAAAAAATTTGACAATTTCTTAATTAAAATGCCAAGGCAATACACTTTAAAAATAAAGAAGTGATTTTGGTCCCATCAAAATATCAGAGATTTTCCTAGATCGTTTATGCATAAAATAGAAAATTTCCTTGAGATATTACTATTAAATTACTCTTTAGGCTTTTAACAACATGAGCTATTCTATGCCAAATCTTAATAGGAGTCTAATATTACACAAATATAGAGCTATTAAATCAACCTAAGAAAAACCCCAAAATTAAATGCTAAGCATAATACTATCTAAACTATTAACTAAGCAACTAAAACAAAATAGGAAGAAAACAAATCATAAGATTATAACAAAGCATCTAAATTGATGTCTTTAGCAAGCCATCTTACAAGAATTATTCAAATGTATTTTTCCAAATCCTCCCATCCAATTCTACCTTTGAAGCTTTTTTTATAGTGGCTTTGGGTAGTTACAATAATCATGAGATGTTAAGGATGAGTAACAAATATCTAGAAGTTTTAAATTTAACCACCTAAGAAGTTACAACTTTCATGGGAAGTTAAGAGATTTTTAAGCCGCATTTGGGAAGTGTCTCCTTAGTAATGAAAAAAATCAAACTTAGCTACAAATATCTTGGAGTTTTGGTTGCATTTGTCATGAAGTTACAACTTCCATGGGAAGTTTCAATTCTCATAGAAATTAAACTAATATTTACCATATGTTCATAAGTATTCCCTTTTTCCTAAATCATAATATGGATATCTTTTAAAAGTGTTACTCCAATGTTAAATTAAGCTCCTTCATAATACACCAAAACATCCCAATTGATGATGAGATTAAGCATTTTTGTCTTAATAGCTCGTCCATGCAACCAGTAGTCCTTGTGGCAATAAGATCTACTTTCAGCCCAGTGAAACATGTGTTTTAATAAAATTATGCCAAGTTCCATAGTTTCAAAGGTGTAAACATTATTATAGCAATTGGTAGCTTCTTCACATAAACAATGGAGGCGGCATTTACAAAGATTCAAGCTAGTGTTAAGCTTCTTACACAATCAATTTTTTGAAATTCACTACAACATGCTTAGGCTCACACTTCATACAAAGGCTCAAGGAGATCCCCAACAACACACTTGCAATGGCAAGTACTAGGTGGAGGAAACAAAGCACCAATGTAGGAAACATCTGGAAGAAGAAGAACAAGTGGCACAAAAAGGTGTAGGCCATAGAAGTATTCTTTAACTAAACCCTAATCCTTGCCTTTTTTCTGCTCCATTAAATGGCCAAAATGTGCCAACATATGGGTCTTAGCTTGGTAACCCCATGTCATAGTTTTAATTCTACTACGTAGCATTGAGTTATAAACTTCTATATGAAAAAAATATAATTTTAGGATGATTTACTATGAAATTTTACCACACTAAATTTTATGAAATCTAAAGATTTATTGGATGTCATATGGCATTCATCAAAATAGACATTTCATAAGTAATTTAGCCACCATAAATTTATCATTAACTATCATAAAACCTTGATTGGATATGACATTTCTCACAATCAACAAATGATCTAAATTATAGAAATACATTGCTTTAAAAATGGAATAAAAGAGATGTCTTTTCATACAAATTTCACAAATCATTCCATTACAATTGTTGATGTGCAAATTTTGGACATGTCAACACCTAGAAAACTCATTTACAAAGACTATAGCCTAGGCTACCTCCTATATGGATATAAGAACCCAAGAATAGTCTCAATTGGTAGGGCAACATGACATTTTGTGACATATAAAGATGCTAGTAAGTTAAATGATTTTAAGAAGAAAATATAAAAGGTAGTTCAAGATAATTTTGACAAAAAGACAATCATTTTCTTTTTAAATTTTCAATAATAAAACTTGTGTATCAATAAAACATGAAATTAAAGTAGGAAATAGCTGACAACTTGGACAAGATTACTTTGAGTTCTGAAGTAAAATAGGTTTTGTGTTTAATCCATAGCATAAAGACCATAGTTATAAAATGATAGAATGAAATGACTTAGCTCAAAATGAAGATATATGAAATGACTTCTAGTGTAGCCTTGACTACTAGTTCTTGCAAGAAGCACACCTCTTTTAAGGAGCCTGCGACCCTTGATTGTTGAATCTACTTGCTTCTCTACCTTGAACTACCTCTGGGAGAGCCACTGAATAGGAAAAAAAAAGTAAGAGAGAACCTTGGGGTTTTCCATTGTGACTTAACTTGGACAAAACACCACTACCATATCTAGCTTTTTTCTTTGCCTCCTTCTCTCCTTCCCAAGGAATTTATAAGAACAATTTTGGCACATGAGGAGCCACCACCCATGTGTAACAATCATGGCAATTACTATCCATGCATAACATCCACCACCACTAGCCATGCATAAAGTCCATTGTAATATCCATTGATCACATGTAGAAATGTTAGTATCCATCATTCCCCATGCATAAAAAATGATAGTTACTTCAATGTGGGCACACATAACGATTACATGAGCTTATCACATGTAGAAAATGATTGCAACAAGAAAACCTGACTCCAACGTCAAATGATCCTCCATAAATGCAGGTAATGGTTGGGAACCATGTCTTATTACCCATGTAACATCCACTACAAGAAAACAACAATCTCCATCAAGGTAATGTGTAGGAAAAAACTGTAGTTGCATGGTCAAAGAATGTGATTAATGGAGTGACACACCCACATTGTAGCCAATGTCCAAGTTGTAACTCCATTACTTCCATAAATCCTGAATGTGCATTCCTGTTACTATTGCCAAAACAAAACTAGAAACCATAAAACATAACACTAGTATAGATCAAGGAATTGGATTCTTTAACTACAACAATGTGGCTACCTAGTAATAAAACCTATGCCTCTAGTTTGAGTCTTTCATGGAAATGCGAGTGTGAACAATTCAACACAATTCCATTTGTAACTACAACTAATCAGCCCTACAATGTGGTAGAGAATTTTTCCAAAAGAAACAAACCATGCAAACATAGTTTCTAAGTTCCCCCTACATGAATTCCATAGTTGCAATACCATTGCTTTCATTATTTCTGAATTTTTTTATATATCTGTTTTATTCCTTCCATGGGTTCTTATGTGATATTTGATTTATTGATTCTCTAAAGTTGACATCGTGATGTCCACCAATAATGATGTAATTTCAATTTGAGTCTTTAGTACATTGTTTCTAAAGACTTTTCAAAATAGCAACAATCTATTTTTCATTGGAAATCTTAGTTTATGATTTTAGATAACCTTTATAAATAGAGTTGATATTATCCTTTTATTTTGTTTTATTAGCTTGAAACAAATATGTTATTGATATGAGTAATGAAGAACACAAACTCATCTTTCTAAAAATGTATTATTCTTAATTTAATGTTATTAAACAAATTTATAATGGCCCCATGCCTAGAATGGAAGTGTTTATATCAACACTTAGCCTACAAACTAGAAATTGCATGCAAGTGCAAGGAATAGAAAAACCATAGAAATTTTTAAAAAATATGCAAAAGATAGACGGTTAAAAATATTATAAAACACAGATTAACAAAAATTTGAAAGTAAACTATACTGATCTAAACATGATTAAAATAACCTTATATTCAAGATAGTACTAAATAAGCCACCCAACACACCACCTTGTTTAATCAAGATCTAAACATATGCTCTTTATAAATCATAATTTTAACTACACACACACACACACACAATTAAGATATCATTCCCAATCATTCCAAAAGTAAAAGTCATTAGTATAGAGGACAAAATTAAGCACTAGATTTATGCCAACTTAATGAAGAGGACATGCTTATCTTAGATCATAGCCAGCCATAAATTTTAGATTTTTCTTTAGTACTTTTTTTATTTATTAATTTAGGAAGGGATAATAGAAAATGAGAAAAACTAACAAAAGAAAAGGAAATATTTGTTTTTCTCTTTTCAAATTGTTGGAAAATAGGTTTAAAATGGGAAATGAAGGCTAGGATGAGGATTGCTACTAGACCCCATTACACTCAAGAACTTATTACACTATCAATGGACATGGTCCTCATTATTTGTTTTTGTCTTTTTTTAAAGGAAACTTTTATCATGGTGTACTTCATTCTTAAGGTAGGAATTCCAACACGAGTTTGGCTGATTAGCTACATTGCCAAAGAACATGGTCCTTTTAGAAACTTTGCCCATGGTGTTGTTCAACCCTCATGCATGTGCCTTTTTAATTTTAAGCTAGATGGCATCACAACAGGTCTCCAAGGTGGCTAAGGATTCTCAAGTGAAAAGGAAAAAACTTCACCTTGTTGCTTACGGGATAGCCATGGATCATCACACTTGAGGGTTGAGGCTTATGAGAGGGAAAATGGAATTTTCCAAAGTTACCTAGTAATTATGGCTAACCATTTTCCAACTTAACATATCCTACATTTACATGATCATGATGATAACATAATAAGTTAGCATAAATCCCATCCTCTATAATCCAACATAACTAATAAAACCTTTATCTTGAAAAATATTGAGAAGAATCAATTAAAGTATATCATATAAGAAGATTTTATACAATAGTAATATGATATAACATAAAAAACATTATACTTGCATCATTTTCAAATGGTGTTATGATGACCTAATTCCTAGTAACTCAAATGATCATAATGATTAATAAAATCAAATGAAAAGCACAAATCAAAGAAAAACCAATAGGCTAAGAAAGAGATGATGGTAGACTTGACATGCATGACAAGATGATGCAAATTCAAAGAAAATATGCAAATGCAACTATATATAAATGAAATGCATGGTGAAAGAGAAGAAAGCATGAAACAAGGGATCTACTAAGTGTTAACATGGGGCACTTATGTAGAAATGCTTTAAATAAAATGCATTAAAATTTCTATTTAATTTGTATCCTTACAAAATAGTAATTTTGTATACATTGGGGCCAATGACATCTATAACTTGGTATGTACTCGATCACATAGGAGAAAACTTATTTTGAGGACCTATTTGACCAAATACTCTATCTCTTTTTAGAACTAGATCTCCTATTTTAAATACTTTGCCTATATATTTCTTATCAAACTATCTTTTAACAATTGGTTGATAATTAGGATTACAAAAATCAATACATAATTTTAATTCACTTATTTTTTCTCTAATAGGAACTAAATTTGATGTCCAACTTGAATGTTTCATAGGATAAATAATTTTAGATTCTAAAAGTTTATCAGTTTCTTCTTTCATCAAAGTTTCAATCTTGAGATTAATAGATCTAAGTTTTTGTCCAAATGGTTTGGTTTTGGTATGTAAGTAATCAAATAAAGCTTCCCTAGTTGCCATTTTAGGAGAGATTTTATTTCAAAAATATCACATCCTTTGATATAACTTCTTCATTAATTTCAGAAAATTTAAAACATTGATCACTAAATTTACCATTGGAAAGTAAAAAAATCATGAATATGATTATCATCATCAAAACTTGGAAAGAAAAAATAATATCTGAAATAGAATAGGAGTTAACCTTTTTAATAATTATTTTAGAATCCTAAGCATTGTGTTTAAAATGGACATCTAAGGTAGTGGCCATTTAAGCTAATGCATCAAGAACATAATTTTCTTCTCTAGGAATATGTTCAATGGATATGTCTTCAAAATTTGGCACACCTTTGAATGTTTTAATAATTTGGATCTCATTTATATCTTTATCCTCTCCTAATGGTGGCAGGTCACCCAAAAAGAATATTTTTCCATCATGTTGATTATAAGGCAAGGCATATTCATAAACTTCTTCACATTCTCTAAAAGTTTGAAAGTGTTGGGTGGAATTTGTATGAGAAAAAAAGTTTATTTCTATGATTTCACTCACATGGTTATTTATAACATTTTCACCAAGTCCAACTTCAATAACTCTAATATAAAGATTAGTATTTTGATTTTTCAAAGATTTAGTTTGCTAATTAAAAAATGTTACCACATATTTGTAAAAAGGTTCTCTTAGTATAATCATATATTTAGATTTT